>CAIGRS010274402.1:0-12263 GCA_903798395.1 Fraxinus floribunda
ATGATTAAAAAAGAAATTATTTATTTAGAATCAATAAAGCCCAAGAGCCCAAGGCCCAATCAAAGACCTTTTAATATAATGCGTGAGGCGTGGTTCGAACCCCTAACCACACACAAAAATTCCACACTTTTTACCAGTTGGACAATTCATCTTAATTAATTATTTCTTTCACATATTATATTTATTGTATAAATTTATAACACATTTCAGTTAAATGAGATAATATACACCTGTCAAATGGTTTAAGCCACATATTTACCAGCATGATCAAAGAACACAATTCTACACACCATTAATATTCTTGCCAGAGTGAAAGTTCAAAAAAACTTCATTTTACAACAACAATAAAGCAAACAGTATGTCCCATATATACAGAAACATGAACAATCCTAAAGATTCTTTTTTTATCACGAGAAAATGAACTAAAGGAAAAAAAAATACCCCCCACCAAAAAAAGTCTTAATAGCAAAAGAACAAAATTTAATAAGAATCGACACTGTATAAATCTTTGTACCTCAAGTGAAAGAATGAAAATAGACTTCTATAATACAAATTACTCCATTTGTCCCATGAAGATAGGCCTGGTTTCCTTTTTCGTTTGGAGATTTATACAACTGTTTCATTCTTATGAGCATTTAAAAGATTAATTAATCACCTTTTTTAGCAGTGCCAAGCTTTCTCATACAGAACAAATTCTATATATACACACACACATCAAAGAGATTCTATTAATCGATAAAGTAAACCATTCCGTTTTTTTTTTTTTTGGCAATATTTACAAATTTCATAACCAATTGTAAAAAAAAAAAAATCACTTTAATGACAATTTCAATGTAAAACGGAGTCAAACGAACACTAAAATTTGATAAAAAAATAGTGAAGAATAGTTTTCGAGCAAAAAATTATTTTTTTTTAATTTTTTCGCAATGTTAACAAATTTCATAACTAACTGTAAAAAAAAAAAATTCATTTTAATTGACAATTTCTATATAAAATAAAATCAAACGTGAACAAAAAGATTCAAAATTTTAAAAAAATTTCGGGTGGAAAATTATACTAATCAAACACACTTAATTACACTTCCCAGTAAAACATTTTTTAAAAAAACATTTTCCTTGTAAAACATTTTCTTTCTACCTATTTTCTACCCTTGCAATCAAACAGACCGTTATATTCTTATATCATTTTTAAGTACTCACGACCTATTATTTCACGTCGTTAATAATGCGTAAAACGGTCAATCGTAACAAATGTTACAATGCATCAAAATAGGCCGTTCCAAACAAACATTTTGCGAATTTCGATAACAAGTTAACTTTAAAAATTCTTCGACTTTTTTACACTAGTCGAATCCATAAATCTTCTACATTCTCTCGAAGCTCATTTCGAGAATTATATTGTAGACATATCGAATGATCTAAATGAACACCGAAAATAATTAAACGAGTGTATTAAAAGAAGTGTATAACTCGTCTTTTTAAAAAAATTATTCCATTAATGTTTATTATTTTTACACGACAAATTTCTCAATATAATTTAAATCATTTTATTAGAAAATTGTATATGTATGTCAATTTATTTATTTATTTTGTACTTAAAAATTCCTAACAAATTTTTTATTATTGTTATACTATATTTTTTTCATATCGATTATTTTTAGGATTTTTTTTATTATTGTTACTTTTCCTCTCGATCAATTAATTTTTTTAAAAAATAATCTATAAATTCCCTAATAAAATTTTTGACGTCATTTAGAAAATTTCTTAATAAACTTTTTTAAAAAAAATAAATGACATCTCTTTTTACATTAATGTCAATTTTTTTTTTTATATTAATGTAAAACATCATCTCTCGATCATTTAGAAAATTATTAAAAATTTACTTACATCGAAAAACAATTGACGTCATACTTAAGTAAAAATTTCTAATAAAATGGTGTAAATTATATTAAGAAATTTGCCATGAAAAATATTAAATATTAATAAAATAATTAATTTTTTTTTTTTAAAAAGACGAGTTATACTTCTCTTTTTAACATACACGTTTAACGTACGTTTAATTATTTTCGATGTTGATTTAGATCATTCGACATGTCTATAATATAGTTCTCGAAATGAGCTTTGAGATGATATAGAAAATTTATGAATTCGACTAGTGTACAATCGTCGAATTTCTTTGTTTAAATTAGCTTGTTATCGAAATTCTTGAAAAACTAGCTTGGAACAACATACTTTGATGCGTTGTAACATTTGCTACAATGTGCCATTTCGCGTACCATTAACCACTGGAATATTAGGTTATGAATACTTCAAAATGATATTAAGAATATAATATTTCGACTTCGATATCCCATAGTGACCAAGAAAATCAAGATAAAAATATAATTAATTTAATGAATTTATTAATATTTTTCTTCAAGCGGCCCTTCCGATCACCAACACGTCACTCTCTTTTTGAATTTCTGTAAAGTATCTGTTAAGCATGTTCTGTACGTGTAGTTTAATTGAAGGCGCTTACCAAACCTTTGTACTTACCCTTGACTACACGTTCCAACCTACAATCTAAGGTCAACAAATATAGTCATGAAATTTTAAATTAGATTTTTATCAAAGTCAAAGTTAATAATTAATTTTAACTACATATTTTATAGGACCCATAATTTTTCATCCACATATTTTATTCATTTTTATCAAATTTTGATCTCCGCCAAACATCCTATATTATGTTCAACCTCTTATTTATATAAAAATAGTATACGTGTAAGGCATTCAATAGAGAAAATGTATTTAGCGTGCATGTGAAGGAATGTATACACATATACATATACATACTAAGCATCGATACTTGTGTTAAAAACAAACGATATGACACATCAATTCATTAGTAAACAACAAATTTAATTCAAATATTTTGCACTGATGAACCAATCCCTATTGCGAAAACGAAATCATTGCGTCAAGAAATTAGGGGGATGAAAATTCATGAACTTTTACTATTAAAATTTACACTTTCAACAACTACATGTTTCATCGGCCATGGCTTGCTGGTTGTATTCAACGACAAAATTAAGTTCGGTGCATGATCGTCAATTCTCATTTTTCTTAGTCTAGTGACACATTTGTGTTAGTGGTTGTGATTTGTGGGGTCTTGTGAGATTCACCACGTCAAATTTAGTCACTGTGTAGATTTGCACAAACAAAAGTTGGGTTCTTTCAATGGCTCCACATGTTCTAAGCAATCGATACCGACAACAACTATCTTCATGTCTAGGGATGGTTGAATTCGAGTTTTAACCCTGTTTGTTCTACATTTTCTTTCAATCATTAGAAATTTTGTGACCATTTTATTCAAACTATTGGGCCCCATTATCACACAAAAAGGTCAAAAATGTCGGCTAGGCTCACTGTGCAACAATCACAATCCTCATACAAATTAGTTAAAAATGCAGAACAAACAGCGACTTAGTTTCAAGTTTTAATAATGATTACTGTTTTTTATGCATCAAGATGAGAATGTGTTATAAAACAATCAGTTTTAAATTTGAATCGTTACAATATTTCATTCACGTTGCTAACCGAATTTCTCAATTTTAGTTAATAATCAATCTCGAGTAAAATGAATTTTATCTGTTTATGCTAATTCAAAATATCTCTATATGCATTATACCATAAAAAGATGCATTCAATCACGAAGGAGTTTACAAATATGGTAGCACAATTTGGTAGAAGTACATCTCGATCTTCAACTAGAACCATGAATTTTATCGCGGGTGTTACTAGCTAGCCATTCCTCGTCTTATACAAACACATATTAAATTGAGTATTCATTACTAGGACTTGGGAAAGAAAATAGAAGAGAATGAAATCTAGAGACAAATCCCATAACCCGAGCTTCGAAATGCTGGTAGCGTCTTCCTCCTTCTTTGGAGATGAATTTCATGAGCCAAAATTTGAAATGCAAGTCCTGTCACATAGCCTTACCATGCTTATGACACTCAATGGACTTGGTCATTCGTGGGCGCAAAATAATACGCTCACGATTTTTTTTGTGTCGTGTGCACGATGAAACACTTGGTGAACTTTTTTTTTTTCCTTTTTCCTTGAGCCACTTCAGCCAGCTACCTTCCATTATTGTGTGCTCTCAAGTCCATCTTCCTTTAAAGCCACCATTTTTCATTTTTATCTGATATCTATCCCAACATCATAGTCCATCCTACAATGCACACAACAAAGAAAAATGATCACAATCTTGAGATAAATGACTAATAATTGTGGAAGATAAAAGCAAAGAAAAGTGTAAGAATAACACTTACCAATAATCCAATTGGATGCTTTTTTTTTATTACTAATTTTAATTAATTTTTACTCGTTTTTGGGAAGTTTTGAATTTTCTATCAAGGTTATTGCTATTTTAATTCTATTTTGCAAACAAAAATTTATAAAGTCATGAATTTAGAGTCAGCCCACAGAGTTTGTATGCTAACTTAGAACATGCCTATGAATTGTAAATTAATAAAAAAAAAAGGTCTATTAAATCCATGTACTTGTCAGACAACTCACATTATAGATGGGTGGGGGGGAGGTTTTTGGTAATATTTTAATCATGTGGGACTATGTCATGTGAGATACATTTTGAAAACCTGTAAAAGAATTTCTGTACTTTGGGAATTTTCCTATTATTAAAAAGTAGTAATTATTATCCTCATATGTTTGTTATTTATATAATGTGAGATTTATAATAAGTTATGAAGTTGTGGAGTCTAATTATTACTACCGTGCAAAGTCAACATGCAAATTACGAAGGATAATTTAAAAATTTCGAACTTATAATTCCAATTTTGTCCTATAAATAGGAGCCATCATTAGAGTTTTGTATTCTCATAAAAAAAAAAAAAAGAGAGAGAGAAGTTAGAGAAGATAAGATATATGTTTTTTTTTCTTGTTATGAATGTAGAGTTAATATTTTAATTTCATTTTTCTATATTGTTTAGTATTATAAAAGAATTTTACCAACATTTCAATATTGATCTACTATTTCTTTCAAGTTATGCATGAATTTTATTCAAACATATTAATTTTGAAACGTTTATGATTATAATACAAAAAGAAAGTGCACAAAACAATACCCTGAATTTAGCTTTAGCAGCAACTATACTTTTCCATACCTAACAAATTAAATGAACCAAATGTCCTTCCAGATGTTTTTGGGCCCTCAGCGCTGCACAAGAAAATACCATTGTTCTTCATGATCTGTATTTAGCTTTAGCAGCAACTATACTTCATCTGTAATAGGTGTAATATGTGAAGTTGTGAACTGAACTAGGAAGTAATGGCTTGTTCAATAGGATGGACTGTAAAGCATTGGACAGTACGGAAGAAAAAGAATTCGAATATTGTTCATTATGTTGTCCCCTCCTGTTTCTGTATCAAACATGCACTAAATGCCGAAGACTAACCTCATGCTCTCACGAGGAGACCCTTTCAAGGTAGACTTGGTTTCTGATGCTAAATGCCACAAAAGAGTTTTTGCTGCAGAAGCACCTACATCAGGTAGCAATAGGTAACTACTTTAACCAAGTTTTATTTTGCGGCTCAACAGAAGAATCTTACAACAATACTATTATAATTTAAGAACCATTTGATACTAAGGACATCAGCTACCTTAAGGGAAAAGACGAGGTCTTGCTTGGATATGTTGCCTAGAATCTGTCTGTATATGTGGGATGAAGTGCACCTTCTTGTCTATAGAATATAAAATGGCAGTCCACCAAAGAAATAGTAAATGAATTACTCAAAAATTATATGGATAAATTTAGAAGCAAGTATTGTTCAAAGTAATTCATCAATAATTAGACTTACTAGGCAAGATGGAATGTTTGTGATGACTTGGGATGACAGCTAATAACTGCTGCTGCCTAAGACCTTATCCATATACACTTGACAAGTTACAAGTTGCTTACATGGAAAAACAAAATTCAGACAGGATCATGGTTCAGTTCTCCTAAACAAATCTTCGTGGTGAGTGGAAGTACCTGATTTAGACATGTAATTTTCAGATCCATGGCGGAAATATCCAAAGTATGTTGCTCCAGGATTTAAGTTAGTTTGGAAGCAACAGTTCCAAGGTGGTCAACGGCATTGACTAGAGCTCGTATAGCATAAGCCTTCGGTTGTCCAGTACCCTAACACACAAGTTATCAGTGAAACTAAACTTCCATAGTCACACTATATGAGAACTTCCACAGTCAAGTTTTAAGAGAGGCACAAACAAATTGGACCCAGCTGAGGAGAACACATCAACTTTCTTAAAACCCATATCAACAAATAAATTTAAATGTTGAACTACTGTACTGATAATAAAAAAAATGAACATGACAAACAAAGCTCCCAGCCTCCCACATGATAAACTGTTTGAGAATCCCCCAAGGCGTAAAATGTTCAAGAACTGCATGGATGACTACACAAATTGAAAGCAAAGACAACATATCAAAATGCTGTGATCCATTAACTTCAAAAATCACCAGATTGCCGATTTTTTAATCGTCCATGAAAAAAGAAGGGGAAAAATACATTTAGCTATAAACTAATATTAGAAATCAAGCCAAACAAACTATATATTTAAGAAATAAAATAAAAAAGGAAGCATTGAGTACTTCAGTAAGTTGGAGATTGAAGTCTTACATTTGCTTCTGCTCACTGTGAAGATACGACTTTTCACATTACTCTGCAACAGAATAAAGTTGAGGCCTGAGGTTCTTGAGTTCCTGAAACAGAAAGGACGTTGATGAGTAAATATTTTTTGCCAAAATAAGAAAATCAATTATAGACGTAACAAATTATAACAAAAGAAAAACATAAACCAAATTTGTAGACAAGTTTTAACTTGAATTCTTTCCTCTGGTTGAGAGTCAAAACACAATAGTATTGTTTGACCCATGGGAATATTTTCAATTTGAGTACTTGTAAACTATCTTACATTGTTTTAGAGAGACTCGGAATAGAAGAATATAACCGTGACCTCTTAGAATTTTTTTGACAAACTAAAAGGGTTAATAAAAGCATGTTTAGGATGTGTTCATAAACAATTTAAAATTAGAAATAAATAGAAGTGAGTGGCAGATAAGTTAATAGCATTTGTGAGTCTCTCAAAATGTGTGGATAAAAGGCGGCTTGAGTGATTATAAATAGTCTAAGTGTTATACCTCAGCCAAAATAGCCAAGATGAGCTCAAGCTCAATCCGAAAAATTAGCCACTTAGTATTTATATGAGATGAGCTGCAGCTGACCCATTTATTCAAGAAATGTCATTATAAAGGCTATAAGCAGAGGTAATAGAAACAACAATACATGGGAGCTAACAAATGTAGCAACAGGCAAATTGACATTCATTATAGCAGGTTGAGTCCATCTAGATATACCAATATTACGACTTCAAAATTATAACCCTCACGTTCAGATTTTGAATCTACAACCCCGTTGAAAGGCATGAGGAGTTGAGGACTTGATTGTAAACCTTCCATTCTTGAGGAACCTATAGTGCAATATTAGAATTGCAGTATTATTATTATTATTACTATTTGCATAATTGTTGTGATGGAGATGGAGATAGAATTTAAAAAGGATTTTAAAGTAGAGTTTGATTTAAAATGTATTCATTTAAATTAGTTCTAGTATTTCGATAAGTTTTTAAGAAGTTCATTTGATTTTAGTTTCTTTGCTCTATACAAAGAGGGCTTATTTATTGTAATAGGTACCCTTGAATATATGAATAATTGATTCTCTTTACTAATTTCTTCATCTTGGATCCCCTTTCTCTTTCTTGTTCTTTTTCAAATGTTCTTGTCAAATTGTTACGTTCGTGTCATGATTTTTGGTCAACTATGTTAATAAAGAAAGATAAATTTCAAATGTGCTTTAAACCAAGTAAGGAATTTTATTTTTTTTTAATCAGAATAAAATGAGTAGGGAGAGATTTTATTCTTGCATATCTTAAGGAAGGTAAGAAAATATACTTTTACGGTAATATTTTAATAATTTCTGATTTTTTTATTCCATTACGTTAAGTACATAAATTACTTATGAAAGAGGAATAAATATATCTCGTATACATGATATTTTCTAGATATTTTGTTTAAGTTATTCGGAATGCACCTGGAATTCAATCACATTGGTATAAATAGCCGAAAAGGAAGAAGCAATGGACTGAGGGACAAATTATAGATTTTATGCACAATTAGATATATTATTAGCAATCAAATAATATAAAATAAGAAAATTTCACAATTAACAAAGAGGAAAAAATGCTTAAATCAGAAGTCACCTACTTAACAAACCCCCCTCCCCATCTATACACACCACTCACACATACACCACAAACTGATTGTTGAAGAGAGAAAAGATAAAACTTTCAGACAGTTCCAATAAACAAGATTTTCTCATACAAGCTTCATACATATTCGAAGTTATTGCATCTTCATTTCAAGAACTTAAGGTAAAATATATATTTACTCTTATAAAGCAAAATCTATTCTATATTTATTGTGATTATGCATTTACTTTTAATGTAAAACCTTAAGGAAGAACAAAATGGGTTATTCCATAAGGTAGATTGAGATGGGAAAGGTCCTAAAGGAAAGTGAGATGGACCGAGCACATAGTAATATAAAAATTAAATGCCTAAATGAGATATCGTGA
The DNA here is from genome assembly GCA_903798395.1 of Fraxinus floribunda. NCBI lineage: Eukaryota > Viridiplantae > Streptophyta > Magnoliopsida > Lamiales > Oleaceae > Fraxinus > Fraxinus floribunda. The sequence goes on from CAIGRS010274402.1 coordinate 8,694, forward strand.
CGGCATAAGCATTTGGACTCAATCATGTAAAGAAAACGAAAATGTAGCAAATTGTTTGTCCCATTTCTTGTAGTTATGAAAGGGTCGCATTTCATCTTATTGAGTTTCACAATACGTGTGTTATTTTCCTAAGCACGAGTTTTAGGTATTTGATGGATTGAGCTTCGTGGCGTCAAGTGGAGGATCAAAGAAGATTGGGGTAAATGGGAGAAAAAGGGAAATAATCAGGTTGTATTTGAAATCATTGCTACCATATGTTTCAGATCGACCACCATGTTTGGGACTAACGAAGCTGCTCAGTTTGCCATCAATAATAAGCACTTCGGAGAAAAAGAGTTGTGTGTACTGATCGTGTCATTTCTAAGTGATATTAGATGGTCTAAACAATTCACATATAAGTCAGGAGCAAGTAGGGAATTTGCCACTAGAGTTTCATGCCTTCACATTCCCTTTCACTTTACCTTCACCTCTCCTAAAAATCCTATTTAAAGTATATTTGCACTTTCAAGATTTCAGCATCAATAGTAAACAACTGACAAGATTTCAAAACGATTACCTATTACACAGCTAGATTAACCAAAAATCCAACGAAGATGAAAATACTCTTATTACGAACTGAGCAGTGTTAGCTTGTTGGGCATTGCACTGGTATTGTTATTCTGTTTCACTTTACAAGGACATGATTTACAAGAACTAATATCTTGAATATTCGCGTGGTGGGAGGATTAAAAACATCTTATGCAAAACTCTGCATAAATGTCCATTCAATATATTTACTTCTAACACGCATAAATTATCTGTGCCTGCACGAATTGTAAAGCCTGAGGAACAAAATCAAGTGCATCCACTTCTTCAATTGGCATGCAATTCGAAAGCATAAATTAACATTCACAGTCTAACTACAAGAAATCAAAATTGTTAAGAATTATTAAAAACCCAAGAAATAAAACAAAATCTTTCCCTTCCCCTCACCCTGAAAAATGAAAAAGATAACAAATTATGCAAACCAAAATTACAGCAGAACATATTCTACTTGCAAAAACATAGTAAATCAACTTGATTCAAAGAATTGAAGCTAATGAAGAAATTTTCCACCTCATTTTTCGTATGTTTCCACTCTTCAACTAGAAAATCATATAAAAACTTACCAGCAACATAGTCAACCACGTCATCCAACTAAAACACGAGAACAGAAAAGCATTTCTATACAAAGTAAGGGCGTGTTTGGTATTGATTAAAATTGAAAAACTAGTACTTTTATTAGATAGACGGGTGAGACCGAATATATTTTCAATTTTAATTGAATTTTAACCCAACCGATCATCCCTAAATATTTACCTGTAAAGCCTTTAACAAAATTTTTGCTTCCCTCTACGGACACCTCATCAAACGTCATTGCCGGATTCTTCGGCATCGATTGATCCACATCCAATTTCCATTCCCAATCCCAATCCCAATCCCAATCCCACGCCCACAACACAATCTCACTTACAATTTTAAACCCACCTCAAAAAAATCAATCATAAGTACTTCATTTGGAAATTTTAGACGAAATTACTGCAGAATAATTTGTGGGCTTGAGTTAGATTCGGAGCTAAGCGTATGAAGGAGATGAATGAGGAATCAGGTAAAGTGTGTGCATGTGTGTAATTGATGCAATTCTAGGAAAATGATGCGGTGCTGTGTAGAAGTAAATTGTATTGCAAGATAGGAAGAATAAAGTGGGATTTGTCTTTATTACGGGCAGGGAAAATGAGAAAGGTTGTTGAAGTGGACCTCCATTTTTTATAAGATTACTCAGACTACTGGCTCAACCTGTCCTGGTTTTTCGGTTTGCGTTGACACGATGGTGTTGGTCGGATTTGGGTGGGGTTGGGGAACACTCCCACGAGCGCCAACCTATTTATACGATGAGCATATTTCTACTTCCATGGGACCTTAGCGAGGAAATGCAGAGTAGTTTTTTTTTTTTAAAAACGATTTGGGTATTCAAACCTCGTCCGACTAATTTTGAGGAGAAACGACATTTCCCCTCTTCGTCACTCGGGTAAATCGGATGTAATTAAACATTTGGACCGAACATTTCACAAGCAATTTTCCTTTCCATGGACCCTCCTTTACTACGTGCGGACGGGAAAGGAAAATATAAAGGCTAGTTTCTTCATTGTGGTAGGGCAGGTATAAGGGGAAGGATAAATCATACTAGTTATCATGCAAAAAAATTTACAAGATAGTAGGAGTCGAGTTTAAATATTTGGTGCTCTTTAACAAAGCAATGCTCGAAACTTATTACCAATCTTGAGTCTTTCTTGGCAAGAATTTTAAGAGACAAATACTTACCTAATTTCTCTTTTATGAACGTAATGTGGATGTTTATCTTTGGTGGATTATATTGTTGGAACGAGAACTGGTTAGATGCAGGCCGAGTGAAAGTTAACTCACTTTTCACTTCAGTATCACCACATTATGGGGATTATCTTCTCAACTTGGAGGAATATCATAGAATGCGCCTAAAAATTGAAGGTTGTGGGAATGCAATCATTTATGGACAAATAGCACATTGGAAATCGAGGCCACTTGGCATAGATATGGTGAAGCTAAATGTAGATGTAACTGTAAAGGATGGCCATGACTTCTATGGACAGGGGGGATCCAGAACCCAGCGAGCTTCGGCGGCGCCTAGGCTGGATCCGCCGGCATTAAATTTTTTTGTATCAATTCACATATTTTGTTATATATATATATAAATTCACTTTATGTTTAGATTGTTTGGTTAGATGAACTGGTTGTAGTGTCTTTTTAGTAACTAGAGGAATTGAGTTCGACTCTCCACAAGGTTAATCGTTTTGTTTTTGTTTTAATATTTTTCACTATTATGAAAAGTTAAGTTTTACTAGAAAAGTGCAACCATATAGATTCGAACCTGTGCATTCCTTTGGATATTGGTAGCTTGACCACTTTGGCATTTAGTTGCTAGTCACATTTAATGTAACAAAAAATTATATGATTGGTTTTAGCAAAGTAATTGATATTTTGTCTCTTTATTTTAATTTTTTTTACACTAAAATTCTACATTTCAATGACTTAACGGTTAAACTACTAACTCGATGACCCAATAATTTGTCCAAGTCAACAATCAAATCGGATATGAAAACTATTTTTGAAACATGAAAGAATAACGATGAACAAAATTAAATTGATGGTTGAAATTTATTTGTTTTAAATCTTGTCACTGGAAACTATTTACTCGGTAAAAATATTTAGCAATTCGGATGAGTATTGACACAATTTTTTCTTCACACATTCAACAACAAAATCTTTGTCAACTTCAAAACTATGAAGTAATCTCTCTCTCTCTCTCTCTCTCTCTCTCTCTAAATTGAGATTATTAACAAATCAAACCGAGAAAGTAAGTAATTTGACTAACGTTTCAAACTTGAAATTCTTACTCGATAAATATTATTAGATTGGTAGATAACGTACATCTACACTTGCAATTCAAAATATGATACAAGTCATTTCAATTCACGGTACTGGTTTTCATTGTCGCCATTAATGGTCAACGACCAA
>CAIGRS010274448.1:0-11815 GCA_903798395.1 Fraxinus floribunda
AAAAGTTACTTTTAAAACTAAGATGATATTATTATATTTGTTTGGATAATTTTCTAAAAATATTTTATTTGTTATAAGCGTTTTCAGATGAAGTTGTCATAATGAATCATTTAACACGACTTTTAAAAAAGTAAAAAAATTGCTTCTGAAATTAAAAAGCCGTTTTTGAACATAATTAAATAATTTTTATTTATTAGAAACCTTTTAGAAAAATCCGATCTAACATAATTTTCCCAAAAAAAAAAACTCTTGTACTAAAAATAGAATCAAAAGCAGAAGCTATGCAGTATGAGTCCTAGGACGTGAACGGATGACTAATTTGAGTATTATTGCAACTTAAAGAATTAATTAAAAATTTACGCTTCAGTATTGAAAAATTAATTTCCCCTCCTCTTTAAAATTTAAATTAACTTATAGCAATTACAAATTAACTTGAATTTTAGTTTTTTTTTTTTTTTTGTATGAAATTGTTTTCCAACGAATCAGTTCAGTATAATTTTTTCCCCTCTACTCCACCGAGTCTCTTGTGAAATAAAGGGCGATGACTGCAACGATTGAAAAGTTTGGGGACTCTACTAATGTTTGGGGCTTCCGCTTCAATTATCCCAAAATTTAACTCTGAAAAGGACGTGATAAAATTCGATCGGCTTAGTCAAAAGAAATTGGGGGAAAAATTACAATCTTCGATCTTCACGGACAAGAAAACTAAAATTAGGGCAAAGTTTGGAGGGGCAAGATTACTACCAAGAAAACAAAAACCAGATTATTTTTCGGAGGTAATTTTCTCAAAGTTCATCTTTAACGGGTTGTTTTGCATCTTCAACGTTCTTAAACCCCTTGTTTCTCCTATTTCTTTGGGAGAGTTTTCTTACGTTTTTCTTCCAATACGTGTCTTTGCAAGATTCAATGTAAGAAGTGAAGTCTGGTATTGAATTCTTTTGGTACATTTTCATAGCTTGTAAATCTCTAGCATTAACTCATTTCTAATCTTTTCGATGACTTCTTTTCCTTGAAGTTGAAGGTGGTTTTATAATTTCAATTTTTTTTATTCACCGTTCTGGCTGGCGAATTTGTTTGATTAAGAAGTTAACCCAAATATAAAAACAATATGCGGCTATGGATAATTTAGGTATTGTGCGGGTTTGGATAATTTGTTCCGTTCAGTTGACAATGTGATTGTGATAATGCAACTCTTGGCGGATTTTTTTGGTGTTTTGCTGCTTGAATGTGATATCTGTTAACTTAAATACGAACTCTAGTTTATTATTATTATTATTATTTTTAACTTTCTAATAGCCGTTTATGCAATTCTTAAATTCTTAAATCTGCTATGATTTTTTCATAAGTTAAATTAGCTATGAGACTGTTTTTAGATATGTATAGCGAATAGGGATAAACAAATAATGTAAATGCTGATAGGCATGTGTAATTTTCAAGGATTCGTGACTGAATTGTGTGCGTGAAAATATAGAAGCTAGAATTGAGAGATTGATTTCTTTCATTTACTTTTTGGTGAGATTTGAGCATAGTGTCTACTAGATACACCTGTATTTTTTGTCCAAAATATCTTAATCACACTTTCAGAGCCATAATTTTTTTTTGGTGAAGGGAGTTTAAGATATACATATTTTCTCTTGACGAGATATACTTGTTTTAGTTTGTGAACTAGGAATATAGGAATGAGTAAAAAAGGAATTTTTTATAAGGAGTTGTTTTCAATGATTGGTTGTCGTGGAAACCATTGAGGGAGAAGCTTCAACATTCAAAACCCCGTATGTTCTTCTTTCTGTGCTTTCAACTGCTATTGATAGGTTTGTATGTTTGATCTGATTGACATTGAGGCGAAAAATAAAAACAATTTCTATTGCTTTTTATCGAATTACCATTTGAAACTTGTTTTTTAAAATGAATACAGCGACTTCTTTATGAATATTTATGTGTTTGAGGCAGATTTATTCTAAGCAGGGAGCAGCTTCCTGAAAATACACTGTTGGAGTTGGATACGGTAAATCAATGAATCCAATGGGTCTGGCTCCGGTTTTCCCGCCTCCGCAGTGGGCTCCGCAGCTTCCGCCTTTGCCGCCGCCGACTAGCTCTTTTTGGACATCAGGAAATGTACGTGACAGCCTAAAAGAACTTAACAATACCATCAGCCTGGCTAAAGCAATGTAAGAAAAGTTCCAAACTTCAATTCTCGGTATATGAAATTTGAGATATAAATTAGTGTATTATACATATTTGTGAAACTGTTCATTAAAAAAATGTCATTGGGTGATGAGAATTACTAAAAGAACGTCTATCGACGAATGCTTTTTGCTGTGAAATATTATTAAGCTCCCGAAATAGGAGTTGATAAAAAAATTCAAATTGTAATGGAAATTATAATTAAATTCTAGTTTTTATATTCTTTGCCTCCAAATACAGTATCAGTACTTTCCTCATAAGTGAGTCCATGTGATGGGAAAGATATATTGATTTGTTGCTTTCTTTCATTTCCACATTTTGTGTTTTTAAGTTTCTGAAAGCAGAAAGTAGAAGAAAAATGATTTTCTCCTTCTACAGTTTATATAGACCGTGTTTAATGAGTTGAAGAGGAAAAAGGCTTTACAAAATTGGACTGCTACTTTGAACAGGCAAAAAGAGATGGAAATGTTGATTATGATGAAAGAAAGAAAAGGATTTACCGAAGGTGAAGAGAATGGGTGCAGCGACATGTCAATGGATAGGTTTTCTACGTTTATAAAGGATAATAGGATTGATTTGAAGTTTCAAGAATCTCTGTCACTGGATGCTGCAAATGCTATAATGTCAAAATTAAGATTCCAAGTAGAACCTTTCCGGGTGGTCACAGATGATAAAAGTCCATGGGAGGAAAAATCTGTTGTAAAAAGGTTAGCTGACAAAATGCAGAAGTACAAGCGGAACAAACTTTGGCGGAAAAGGAAAAGAAGGCGTGTTGCGGAGAAGATAGCAAAGGTAGTAAATCTTTTAATCAATTCTAGGGTTTGTTCCCCCCGTTGTACAGTTGTGATTCAAGTGCAGCCAATGATTGTCTTCTACGTCTTGGTTGCTTTTAGGAGCTTGAGCAATTTGACGAAATGGATAAAGAAGCTGATGAGTGGAGGGCTAGAGAGATTGCCAAAGACATAGCGAAAGGCAAGGTAGTGCCACTTCAAAAAACATATTTTGCTTCAAGACTTCCTTACTTATTCTATCTTTGGAATGCAAGGTGTGCAGCATTTAAGATGTTTCTGGAATGAATTCATGGACATGTCATAATTCATATAGCTGCTTTAGGGTCCAAAAGTGAGAAGTTGAAGATATAAAGTGTTACGAGCATAAAGAGTTATTTCATACACTAGAGGAGATCATTAGGCACTACTACTATTATATGGTAACTTGGTGGTTTTTCGGTGAAGACTAATAAAATTCAGGAAAAAATGAAACTAAGAATTTTGTTAGGTGGCCACATCTCTGAATGACAGGCAAGCTAAATTTCCATTTATAGAAACTATGGTACTTCCCTTTAAAGAATTCTGAATAGAAACTATCAGGAATATTTATTGCAATAATGACCTCCAGAGCACCTGTTCTTTCGGCATATTCTTTTATTAACCCATTAGGGTCCGTTTGATTGCAAAGGTGAAAAATGGGTGGAAAGAAAATGAATTCTAGGGAATTGAATTGCCTAGAAATTATTTTACTTGAAATTGTAATTAATTATGTTTGATTGATATACTTTTTCACCTAGAAAATGTTGAAAGTTTGGTGTCCATTTGACTTTGTTTTTATGAAAATTGTCCATGATAATTTTTTCTACCATTGGGTTTAGAATTTGTTTCAATTGCCCCAAAAATTAAAAAAAATTACCATACCGAATACCAAAAGAACCTGGAAAATCAAAACCAACCAAAACAACAAGAAACGTTTTTCCTCCAAAAGCTGGAAAATGTGGAAAGGTAGAAAAAAATTTCCGGGGAAAATTTTTGTAGTCAAACAGTGCAAAACTTGGAAAATGGTAAATATTTTTCAAGTTTGGAAAATGTTTACTATCAAACAGGGCCTTAAACTTTGTGTTTGTGGGTTGATTTTTTTCTCTTCTTTTTGGTTCTATTGAGGATGGTGGTGGTTAGTACTGAGTTCGCTCGAGACGATTAAGATTTAAAGGGAGAAAAGTCGACGGTTCCTATGTATAAAGTCATCATTAGATAGTACTTTGACTTTCATTACGTCTCTCTTTTCTTTTGTTGAAGCTTCTCCTAGGCTGAGTTTGAAGCGTCACTTGTCTGGTCCTTTTTTGTGTCTTAGTAATATTGGTTCTCAAATTGTTTCTCTGCATGTTATTATCCACACTATTTAGCCATACTGCTCATGTTGAGGCTGCTATTGTTCAGATTTTACTTCCTTTGCCCGTCTTCTTTTTGTTTTTTCTTTACATTTTTACTTAAATACATTTTTTGGCAGGTAGAGAAGATGAAGGAGATAGCAAAGGTTAAGGCGAAAGAGGAGAAGAAAAGACTAGCATCAGAGGTGAGAGCTTGTGAAATGTGCTTCACATTTTCATTTATAGCATTTTAAACCTGTCATGGTTATCAAATTAACCGGATCATTACGAGAATAGATTTTTACATCTCTTGATACAGTCTCCTCGAGTCACAGATGGGTTTTCAGCTTTTGTCATCTTTCTTCGGCTATCTTTTCAGCTTTTGCATTGTCGAGAAAGAAAATTGTTTCAAAGAAATCTATCCATAATTGGAGGGTATTTACAGCCATTCACCTTTTTTTTTTTTTTTTCAGTAAATGTTAGGAGGTTGGCTTTGTTCACTCTCTCTTACAATTAATGTAAGGATTATGTTTTATTCTCCATCAAGAATTTTTAATTCTTTTTTTTAGCTAATTACTTATCTGAAGATCGATCTGTGGCTAAACTAGATGGATTACTCATTAAGTGAGAATATAAGCCAAGAAGTGGACTTGATACCTGATTAGTGTAAATTAACGAAAGGTTAGGTGGTTGAAACTTGAAACATGTCTTGCAGTTTTTATTTATAGCAATAATATGTTCCACAATGCAGTTTTGTGTATAGCAATAATATGCTACACATTGTGGTGGAATAATCTATAGTGGTTGACTGATTATTACACGTGTTGCAGTTTGCTCTTTTTAAGGATTCTCCCTGCTACTGCCTTGCTACTATTCTCTTTGTTCACTGGTTATCTCTTGATTTGTTTTAATTTCAATTTCAGCTTGAGCTGGTGTTGATAGTGGAAAAGCTGCAGGAATTACGCTCCATCAGGATTCAGAAACTGAAGAAACAAGGTGAGTACATTGATACTCTCTTTTGCTGGGCTTATCAAACTTCTGTGGTTTAGTTTCTTCTGGTTTGGTTTTCCGTGTGATTACTATCTGTAAAAACAAGAGTGCTTCTGGATTTGTTTATAATTTCATTGAAGAATATATCTCTCTTTTAATATGATAAACTTCTAGAAAACATTTACCATGGTTATACTGAAAATATTGCTAAGCAAAGTTGATTTTTTTGAGACGGTGTTATTTCTCGAATTTTTATTTCCTAGCCCACTTGCAACGGGTCTCATTTTTGCAGAGATCACTGTGTTACGTTGTTCTACCTATATAATATGGTGTCGGGTTTGGTTCTTCAAAGATCCATTGTAGACATAATTCACTTTTATAGTGGATTGGCTCTTTTGCTTGTGGATTTAGGTCTATGATTGAATGACTCGCGTTGTGTCTCATTCCTTACATGTTATGTTATCCTCTATTCTTTTGTGTGGTTTGTTGCCTGGGATCAGCGTAGCAGATGGTGGGATACTGGTAATAATTTTTTTGTGTTTTCCTCATAAAGAGAGGGTACCCACTGCTTCATAACCTTCAGGGAAGTGTAGCATAGTTTGCTTCTGTTCTTGAATCCCACTTTAAGTTAACTACATTATTTACATTATCCGCACATGATTGCATCTTTAATTCGATGCTGTAACCATGCAGGTCATTTTCTTCCAGAAGAGGATGACAAGTTTCTTGAACAAGTTAAAGCTGCAGTTGAGGATGAAGATCGCCAAGCAATGGCTGCAGCTGATACTGATGCTGCTAAAGATGCCATTGCTACGGCTGAGGTATCTAGAAAAACCATTAAGAGTCATGCACCTGACTCAAAAGAACTTGATAGCAATATTGCTAAAGATAATGGAAAAGAAGACCAGAAAGAAGAGAGTAAAAATAATACAGGTTCCATGGTGGTTGCTAATAAAGAATCTGGGGAACATGGATCGGAAGGACTAGGTTCCAGCGTTGCTAATTTGCCAATGGAATTTTACCATTATTATCACGGCAGCAATACTGATATGGGAACGCTTATTGAGGTGATTTCGAAGAATACATATAGTCTGTTTTATTTTACATTGTTGCACTGTTCTTTCCTCATAAGAGTTTGAGAAGCTGGTCTTACACTATATTTGTGTGATGAATTACCTTTTTATGATCTCTTGTTTTTTCCTTGTATCTCGCGAGCTAGTTGTCCTCCTTATCTAATTCAACATTAAGACCATCGAACTTGTGTCTGCTGACTTCAGGTGATTTCATCCCTTCATGCAGGTTAGACGAGCATGGGATGCATATATACGACCTGGAGGAAGGTGAGAGAAATTTATGTTGGGTCTAAACCAAGTTCACATTCTTACTAATTGTGTCACAATTTCTTCTCCTATATTTGTAGTGTCCAATTTTGAGTTTCTCTTGCAAACATCCTCGACCCTACCCCACCGGCGCATGAAAATTACACTACTTATTCGTAGATTCAAGTTCCTATGATGTAAAATGTTCAAAATTGCTTGCAGGCTTCATTGTTTTAACTTAATACTCATGTTTTTCAACTCATACGCAGCCGTATACCAGGGCACTGGGTCCAACCACCACCTCCATCAGATGAAACATGGGCATCCTACCTGGTGAAACCTCGATGACTGCTAATTTGGATTCAAACAATGCATTGTTGGGAAGCACCTTGGTGAACGTTCGCATATTTTGACTCTGGTTTTAGACATTGAACTCAAAGGGCCTAGTTATTTGAGAAACCTTATGCCTGGTGAGATGAACACGTAGAAATCCGGTAGTCATGACAGAGGCAACCTGTGTTTTCAAATGCAATCTTAGCCTGGACACTGCCCTTAGGCGGTAACTGCAGCTGGTCACAGATGGGCGAATTCAAAAAATTGAAGTAATTTCTACTCTAGTGAAAACAACTGATGGTTAGGTTTGTTGATTTGAGATGTTCAAAAGTACTCAAAATATTGCTAGAAAATAACCTGTATTGACAGCAAGCAAGATCTCAAAGTTATGTTAGGAATATAACTGTTTGGTTCATTATGAATTTTTTGAAGACAACGTTGACCTTATAATCTTCTCGAATCTTTGAATAAACTTCAGCACCTTCTTCTCTGCAAACCAAAACCAGGTTAGTCAGTCACGCCACCGGAGCATACAATATTAAACGAGGTTAGAAGATAAAAATATTTGTTCTCTATATTTTTTCTTACCTTTTGAGTGCTTTCGGGATATTTATTAGAGGAAAAATGAAGAATAGATGTGTCATATTTTCATTATAGCTTGCATGGGGTCGAAAGCTTCAAGAATGGATACAGCTAAGTACATGTTTGGTACGATTTTTGAAAAGTTACCCACTTAAAAATTAAGGAACTGCTTTTGAATATTTAAATAATTTTTTGAGTGTGTTCTATCTAACCTCTAAAAGCTCTTTTATAAGTAGAAACAAAAACATAAATTCTACCAAACATGCTTTTTTTGAAGTTAAAATTTAGGGGGTATTTGAGCCTCATTATTTTATAAAAATGAATTTTGAAATAATAGATTGATGAAAATATGTTGTTAAAACATAATGAAATGTTTTTCATTTGCATATAATGTTATTTTAATGAAGAATGTGATTGAAAAAAAAGAGAAAAATGTATTTTGGGAAAATGGGAATCAAACATTAGAAAGAAACAAAAATATATAAGAATACGCTTGAGGTTAATTTTCTCAGGAAACTCTTTTACCAAGAGTATAAGCAAAAACAAAAGCAGAAGCTTTGCTAAACGGATCTTAGTGTTCGTTTGGCATGTATCTTAAGAAGTTAAAAGCAACTTTTGAAATCTAAAAGCTACTTTTGAATTTGTTTGACTGATATATAAAAGTGATTTTTTAGTTGAAGAGGAAATTCATCCAATATGATTTTTTCTAAAAGTATTTTCGAAATAAGTTCTTTTAAAAGTTATTTTTCAAACAAAAATTAAGCCCTGTTTGGACGCCATTCTTCAACAATTAAAATCAATAATTCGACCGTTATACAATGAACGGGGCACGCTTTGGCAGCCATGTTTGCAAGTGTTATCTGCAGTCAATTAAAAAATTTGGTGAAAAGACCATAATGCCCTAATTTGTTGCATTCAATTTTCATAAATTGGACAATTTTGAGATCTCAAACTAAAAAAAGACGCTGCCATTTATTTTTCAAAGGGTGGTGCTAGTTGTACATCAAAGGAGTCACAACGGTGTCTATAATAGACACACGGCTCTCCTCTATTAGAGGGTGTGCTGGTGGAATGTATCAGAAGAATTATTCTTTTTCAAATATTGCGGCTGGATCATTGTTCACTGGATAAATCCCTCAGGGGTTTTGACCCGGGCACCCCCAATAAAGTAAATTTCTTCAAAGAAAGTAAAAGCAACAGTCAAACAATCAATAATTGCCGTTAAAGAAGAATCCAAAACATACACGAACGCGAATTCAGTTAGCAATTACTAGTGAAATCAATTTATTAAACAAGCAGAAGCGTTAACAAAGAAAATGCCGAGCAGATCCTGAATCTGTGGGAATTCCATTGTTATCTCCATTTTCATAATAATAAACCAAATCACAAAAAGAAAATCCAATTTTTTACATTTCCAACCCACCCAAAATGAAAAATCAGACACTTAACCCCCTAAAGATTTCCCAATTTCCCAATTCACCACACTTTACGACCGCCGCCGGCCATCGGAGTACTGTGAAAGCGGCACCACCTCCGACAGAGGAGTCGACATAGGCGTCGGAAGCGGCGAGTTCCGGCAAACAGGACAGGAAGCGTTGAGCTTGAGCCACGCGTCCACGCACATAACGTGAAAATAGTGCTTACAGTCGGGCAACATCCTTAACATCTCCGAATCCTTGTATTCACACAAACATATCGCACATATCATGTCACTTCCGCCATTTTTCTTGGAGAATACGACTTTCGGATACGAATTAATGGCGGCTTGATCCAGGCCGACAACGACGTCGTTTTCGGAGTTGTCGTCTTCTGCCACGAAGACTATGCGAGGGACGTAGATGCCGTTGTCACGGGAGGAGGGTTGGTTGTGGTCGATGGCCCGACGGCGGCGAGAAGCGGCGGAGCGGAGGCACATGTAGGAGACGAGTAGGATGCTCGAGAGAAGGACGAGAAAGCCGAAAGCAATGGCGATGGCGTATCCTAAGCCGATGGAACCGAGGTTCTGGTATAGTGGGCTTTTAGAAGTGGCGTCGGTGGTTAATAGTGGTGGGGGGGCGGCGGCGGCGGACAGGGAGGAGGATATGGTGATGGACATTGGAAGAGGAGACGGCAGCAGTGAGAAGGTCCATTTGATTATGGGTTGGGTGGAATTGGGGTGCTTAGCTGTAGCTGCTGCATTTAATACTGGGGTTTGAAGACAGAGCAACAAGGCTGAAGATGGTGATTATTGCTTTTTATTATTATTATTATCTAAATATAAAATATTTAAAATACACTAAAAATAAAAAAAAAATAGAATTTTTAATTTTTAATTCACATAGGATCGTGACGATAATTACTCGACAGATGAATATGATACAAAATTTGTCTCGTACTGTAACGTAACATGTTTAAATGTGAACAGACTTCCAATTTTCGCATAGAAAGGACAATTTCAAGTTTTAATTTCTGGAAAACACAAAAAGTACTTTTGTTTGTTTTTGATATGTCAAATGGTATTTAACAGTCTGGATTTTGTATGTTTCTGTTCAAGTTCTTTTCTAAGTTCAATCAATTTTAAATATAAACGCTTTTAATATATAATTAATACATATTTATGACAAAATTTATTATTTAATTAATTAATGTTCTGATAAATTAAATAATAGAATTAGTAGATTATTGATAATTTGTTAATTACAAGGAGTTGTGATTTTAAAATACAAATTATATATGATTGAATCTTAAATCGCTTATGAATGTATGTAATAACGATATAAGAATATCGTTTTTACGAATAGAACATTACGTGTGACATTTTTCCGGAAGTGTGTAGCTGATCTCACTATTTAAAGTGTGGTGACTAAATGAACATATGGATGTTTTGTTATAAAACAAAGTATTGAAGACCCATTAGGAAGATTCCACATGGATAGCTATTCGATAGTCAATGGTTAATATCTAACGTTTGGAAGTGAAATTGGTCATTGGACTTGAGATGAACATAGTGTCTTATATGAGGACAATCATACTTTGGTGATATTGGATGTTGTTTTGCCAATGGTCGCTATTACGACATCGTTCGGTATGTCAATAATCATATGAAAATTGTGAATGATCAATAGAAGATTCGTCGCTCTTAGGTAGAAAGAGATTACGATCTACATTTCATTCAATTAAGTTAATATTAAAATTCTTTGCCAATGTGTATTCATAATTGAGATGGACACATGCTAGGATGAAAGATATGACTGATAATTGAGATTGATACATATTCATATTTTGTAATTGATCGGATCATATTGATGAAATGATCATAGTTTCGCGAAAAACGAACAATTTGATTTTGTGACATTTTCTATCACATGTATTGCCCTAATACATTGTTAGATGTCAATTTGAGATGACTGTTGTAAAGTGATGATAAATTTAAAAGATATATTTTAATTTATCGATTTTGATTAGATCAAAATAATAATTCACGTCGTCAAGCATCGTGATCAGAAACTTGATGGGCCAATCACAAAAGGAGAACCAGAAGAATGAGATTCCAATTAATTAATTAACAAATATTGTACACTTATTTAATTTGGTTGTTTGTTAATATGCATGAATTAATTAATTTATGGACCAAATTTAATTAATTAGATTAATGAGGAAATTACATGCATCCAGGTCCTTAAAGTTTCAAAATTAAAAATCAAGTATGAAAGTTTTTTAATAAAAACTTAGGTATTTGATATTTTAAATATTTAATATTATATATACAAATTTNACATGCATCCAGGTCCTTAAAGTTTCAAAATTAAAAATCAAGTATGGAAGTTTTTTAATCAAAAATCAGGTATTTGATATTTTACCCTAAAACCCTAAAAATCAAATAATACTCTCATTTCCCTATTTCTCTCTCTTCCCATCTCTTCCCGTCGCCCCTCTCTCTCGTCCCTCCCTCGCACGTCGCCGCCCCCGACGAAGACCACAGCGGAGGGCGACGGACCAGTGTCATCCTTTCCCCTCCCCCTCTCTCTTCTCTGCTACACGTTGCTGCGAATCGCCTCACAGCAGCGTCGCGACGCACTCTGGTGGTGATTTGTTGACACTGTGTGTGGTGGGCGACGCACGCTGGTGGTGATTTTTTGACACTGTGTGGTGGTGATTTTTTGACGTCGTGGGTGTGGCGGATTGGATGCTATTGTTTTTGTTGGTTGTTTTGATTTGTGGTGATTGATGGTGGCAGTGGCGAAGGTGGTGGTGGTGCAGGCGATATGGTTGAGTTGATTTTCGGGTT
>CAIGRS010274463.1:0-15844 GCA_903798395.1 Fraxinus floribunda
AATCTACCGTTTAGTTAAATATCAAATCCGTAATTGTTTGATCCCTTTAACTTGTGAAGCACTAGGATTTGATGATTTTCTACGATAGAGGTTATTGAATTTTAAGAAGAATGTTTAAATAGATTGAATGCAACTGCTGGTATTTGAATTATCTAGTTCATCGATTTCTCTATTATTTAAAGCTGTTATTAAATAGAATCTTTAGCGCTGGTCTGAGATTACTAAGGATTAGACATGAGAGTAAGCATGTTCATGTCAAGAAATAGGTAAGCTCATGCCAAGGATTAGACATGCTCACGACTAGATATTAGCATGTTAAAGCCAAGGATTTGGCATGATTATGTCAAGAAGTAGAAATGAGTGGGCAAGCTCATGTCAAGAATTAGGCATGCTCATTCCAAAAGGTTGGCATGTTGAAACCAAAGATTATGCATGATCATACCAAGGAGTACGCATGTTCAAGCTAAGAAATAGACAAACTCATGCCAATGATTAGGCATGCTCACGCTTAGAGGTAATCATACTCGTGGCGAGTTGATAGGCCCCCCGAGCACATAAATCCAAGATAGCATGTCCCGACCAAGTCAAAAGTTTTAAAGGGTTTAATCCCGACCTTGTTAAAAAATTTAAAAGATAAAGGCTTGGCCCAACCTTGTTAAAAAATTAAAAGGAATGGCATAGACCTAACCTTATTTAAATTTAAAAGGAAGGGGTTGGACCCCTGCCTTATTCCCTGAACTTGTCTAACATTTGAAAGGAAGGGCTTGCACCTCAACTTTGTTTTAAATTTTTTTTACATACAATGTTTTTTAACCTTCGAAATTATATGATCAATCCTTTCACTTGATGATTTTTTAGGACTAATTTTACTTGAATGTAAGAAGTATTCAGAAGGGTATTTGCACCAGGCAAGGCTTGAGATTCTTGCACGGGGCAAGATTTGGTGTGCTTGCGCAGGGCAAAACTTTAGGTGTTTGCTTAGAATAAAGCTTGAGATGCTTGCACAGGACAAGACTTAGGTGCTTCTTCGGGCAAGGCTTAGTGTGCTTGCACTGGACAAGGCTTGATGTGCTTGCTCGGGACAAGGCTTAATGTGCTTGTGCGGGACAAATTTTGAGTGCTTACTCAAAGCAAAGCTTGATGTTCTTGCTTGGGGCAAGGCTTTATGTGCTTACGAGGGGCAATACTTGAGGTGCTTGTTTGGGACAAGGCTTGATGTGCTTGAACATGACAAGACTTGGGGTGCTTGTATGGGGCAATACTTGAGGTGCTTGCTCGAGGCAAGGTTTTAGATGCTTGCACGAGTCAAAGATTGATGTGCTTGCGCAGAACAAGGCTTAGGTGCTTGCATGAGGCAAGATTTTAGCAGCATTACAAATGAAAAAATAGACTTTATTGCGATAAGTTCCCCGACGACTGCTTAATTAAACATAACTTGACCTAGCTAAAAATTAACTATGGGCAAACAGTAATAAAATAAGTGGGTCATGAAAGCTCAAGAAAAAACATGTAATATACTGATACTTTAGATGTATGGTATTGACCAACTAAACAATGACATTGATCATGCCTGCTGTTGGTCGATTACTGCCCACGGCTTCTGAGGTATTCTCCTTTTTATGATTCCTCAAACGCTTGTCTTGACCAACATAAGCTCCTAGAAATCCTCTCTTAATCAGAGACTCGATCTCACACTATAAGGCTTTGCATGTCTCTGTGGTATGCCTATGGTCTCAATCAAACTCACAATACTTGCTATTATCTCTAGTGTTAGGAAGGGATCGCATCCTTGATGGCCATTCAAGTTTTTTGAGGTATTTGATCTCCATTAAAATATTTGACCAGGAAGTATTCTGATATGTGAATGACTTCAGTGGTAAGTTATGTTTCTGCTTACCTCGAGCAAGGTCTTATCATGGATTTGACTCATGTTGTCTCTTATGCTCTAGTATTTTGGTGGTCGAGCTAGTATTCCTTGGATACATTGTTTCCTCCATGTTTATGTATTTTTCTCCTCGGGTAAGAAGTTTAGTAATTGATTTTGGCGGGATTTTGACAAGGAAATCTTGAATGTTTTACATCTTATTGCATATGTAAGGGCGGAGACAACTATTGTAATGTGTAGGCCAGGTTTGGAGCCATTATGTATTAAACTTTGTCATGAAATCATGTAGGGGTTCGGTTTGTCCTTGAGAAAGCTGCATGAGGGGTGCAATGGTCTTCTTGATGCGTTTACTACTTGCAAAGAATGTAGAGAACTTGTTAGCCAAATTTGAGAATGAGGTAATGGAATTGGGTTCTAAGGTAGAGAACTGTCACGCATTTTATGCAACGTGAATTATATCGCAAATGTACGGTGTCAAATTTTGTAATATAATAGTAGAGTTAAGTGTTGAACCTACAGGAATTGTAATTTAATTCCTACCAAGTACTATAATTATTTTCAGCATTTACTTTACATAGAAGAATCAAATCTTAATTCAATATTTTTATCCTAAAATAATATGAATGTGTAATAATTCAAACGAATTGAAAACAATTTATAGGAGAATTATCAATGCTAGAAAACATAGGGATTGATTTCGCCTTACTATCAACAATGTTTTTCAACTTCTATAATTACTTCTATCAATTTTCCTGAATTCATAGGCAAGAATCATAAGTGAAATTCTATTCCCTCTCTCGAGTGCTAAAAATGACTTATTTCTATATTTTAATCTCAATATCTCTATTTCGAATTAACACTATATAAATTGTAAGTACATGATTCTTAAATAAAATAAGCCTCAAAGGAATTATACTTTCTTTCGAAACCTATAATTTCTTAGGTTATGTTATTCTTAGATCATGCCTAAATTTTTCTCTCTTGAGTGCCGGAATTTAATAACACACCAAATCATTCGATTATTGATCAAGTAATTGAAAGCAATGAGTAAGAATTAACACAAATAAATTACGAAAAAATCAAATAAATTAACTATAGAAGAATCCAAACACGTCTCAAGTTAAGTTATATCAAACCTTAGATATTGAAATTAGTTCATGACTACTACAAATAACATATTAAATTTTGAATCAAACAACATGGAGAAGGAAAGAAAAAGAAAAAATGTTTTGCCGCTTGAAATCTCCTCAAATTCCTTGTCGTTTGTGCTCTAGATGATTTTTCCTCTTCCTTATCTTCTAAGTCATTCTTCTCTACCTTAATTAGGTCTTTTTGTTTGTATTTATACCCTCCCAAGATGTCAACAAGGATTGGGGTTGGGTTGGGCGAAGAAATTATAAAAATAGCTTTTTTCTTTCTCGAGATGCAGCGTCGCGTCATCTAGTTCTTCTTCTAGGCTGGGTGCTGCAGTGCCCAGGAGCTGGCGACGCTCAGCTCTCTGTCATCATTTTTTTTTTTGTTTCTTAGGCGTTGTGGCACCCAAGTCTTTGCCTTCAACTTCATTCTTTCCTTGCTCTACCTCCTCTTCAAGTCTACTTTTATAATCACACGTAGCTCCATCTTAAGCTCCAAAATACGTCATTTCATCCAATGGATTTAAACTACAAGACAACATGAACAAACGCTTCTAAAGGCTTATAAGTGCTCAAGAACATGCCGAAGACTATGTTTTGAAGGTATTAGTTTAATGAATGATTTACACTCATCAAGAACCAATCCTTAAAAACAATAGTTATGGTTGACAAAAGGCTTTACACATTTCAAGATCTGGTATGACCTATAAGTTCATGACACCTGTGTATATATTGAGGTGATTGATAGGGTAAGTGGTCACATCGTACTCCTTTATGTGGGGATATTAAAATCTATCCGATAAAGCGTAGGACAGTATATCAGGGGTGGATGGAGTATTGGGAATGAACCCTGCTCTTCCCTGGGTATTTTGAAATAAACTAGCCGCAATCCCATCCTGTTGATCTTGGCAAGTTCACCTGAGTCCATAGTAACCGACCTCGAGGCCGAGGCCATATAAGGTGTACTCGAGGTTCCGGTTCCACTAATATCGTGGCAGGCTATGGAACCCAGCTCGAGCATTAGCTATAAAACTTCCTGGTGGTGTCGTTCTTGGTTTCGAATGTGAATTCCTTTGATATAGCAATTGAGTTAGTGTGATAACTTGCTGGCGGAGCTCCTCGAAAGCTCTGATGGTAACATCTGCTAGTTGGAGTATTGGTATTTTTGATGATTCTTCTTGAGGAGCTAAAGGACATTCAGTAGGATGATAGCTTGAAACAGATGAGCTTGCTGGAGGAAGACTAGAATGTGTATTAAGTATTAACCATGGCTTTTGGTAGCGGTTCCCACAGACGAAGCCAATGATACTATCAAAAATCATACCAACTGGTTTTCAAACTTGACGACTGAAAATGAGCACGAACGAGATCTTCTGATACCTGAAACAAAGGCGTCGAGATGTGTCATCGTCGCCCTTCCGATACTTAAGTTAGAAAGAATTTATGCGTGAGTCTATAGACGGACAATTATGTAAAAGTGTACCTGAATAATGATCAAAGTCTTTGTATTTATAAATGTAGGTAGTACACTCTTAGTAGAATTGTATTAGTTGAACACCTTTATTCGATTTGAGGAGTTTGGATGTTTGGAAGTCTTACCATGTCTAGGAATTGCAGTTTGATAGATATTAGGCAATTGGTGTTTGGATGAAGATGGAACTCTGATGGTGGAGTCTCATCATGATAGGACAAACGAGATATGGTAGGATTCAACCTTATCGAAGTTATATAATATAAGCCTTATCATATAGAAGATTCCTAATGGATTAGGTTTGTTGGAAGCAAGGTCAAGGCATATACCGGAGAAGACCTAAACTTTTTCTTATTTTTTAACCATACCTTAAAAAAATCATATTCCAAAATACATTATCCTCAAAAACTCATTAAAATAGATCCCAAATAGGGGCTATATTTTTTTTCGGGTAGTTTGTTCTACCAAAATATATATATATAAAAAAAAGAAAAGAAAAAAGAAGAAGGCTAGTTATTGGAAAGAGTTGATTCTGTAAACGAAAAACTATTCTTCTGTTTTCATCTTCAAAGAGAAAGGAAGCTAGGTTAGTTATTGGAAAGAGTTGATTATGTAAACGAAAAACTATTCTTTTGTTTTCATCTTCAAAGAGAAAGGAAGCTAGTCTATCATTTATAGATTTATCCATTATATTCAAAACCCAGTCCTTTGGAATAACAAATCCACTCCTTGCTTACAAAGTCTGACTTCAAAATCATGATTCTTCTACTGCTTAGTGATTTGGACAACTGTGAAAATTGGAGAAAACATTATTTGGTTGGCACCTTAAAGAAATAGTAGAATGCATCATTCACGACTCACGTGGCTTCCTTTAATTTGAAAATATTGGAAAAGTTATCCATTCTTGAGCAAAGAATTTCTCTTGAGCATCTGCAAAAATGTTCAGACTTGACATATTGTTCAATAGTTTGTGTGGGCGAAAACGAAGTGGAAAAAAAAATATCTTCCTCCTACAGGCCCCTCCCAGCAATGGCTCAATCGTTTAAATCGCTGTAAAAGCTACAGACGCAAATCTACTCTATTCCTTAAACCGATCGTTTTGCTCAAAGGTTGGTCGAGGTCCTTCAAGAAGTAATGGTTAGGTGAACTTTTTCTTGGCACACGCAATGCTTTTACAGCAAATTATCCTTCCAACTTTTTATGCAGCTGGATTTGTCTCCAGATTTTAACTGAATAGCTTTTTTTTTGGCATGTTTGACTGGGACAAAATAATTCATAGGCCACTTGGGCTTTACATCTAGTTTTGATTAAGGGAACAATACATAACTCCTGATTTTAAAGATCAAATTTCATAAATAACAAACTCATTAAAATATTTTCAAAAATCAGGTGTAAATAAATTTATTAAATATTAAAATACAATATAATATACATTAATTATTTCTACCAATGACACATCACCTTCCCCATCCTATCGCTCCACTACACCACCTTCACCTCTCCATCGGAGACAGCCATTGGCTTCGGCGGTCGCTCCGACGACTGTTCCAATGATCACTCCGACTGTCACTTCGACGACTGTTCCAACGATCACTCCGGTTACCGTTCCGACGACTGTTCTGACAATCACTCTGATTGCCGTTCCGACGACTGTTCCGACGGCTTAAAAAAATTTCAGAAAATTAAAGATGGGAAATCACACCACCACCCCATTCGCTGACACATGTCATACGTGACTAATTGTGACTAAATTTGTATTCAATGTGACTAACTGTGACCAAATTTGTGTTCAGTGTGATTGTCTGTGACTAGGTCAATCTTAAGTCACAATCGATCACAATCAACAAAAAATTGGTCACAAACAGTCACAACAAACACATACTTGATCGCATAATGTCACCAAAAATAACCAAGGGCATCGAATGAAACTGCACCTTTTGTACCGTCAATGCTTCCTATAACCCAAGTTATACCTTCTCCAAAATCCAGAATGGAATGGATATCAGGTTGCACATTATTTAACATCATAAAGGAGCTTAACTACACCCCCAACATTTTCCATTAACAAGTTACCAACTTATATGAACTTCCCAATTCAACATCAACGGGAGAAGGGATTTTGGTGCTATGATCCTTCATCCCGACATGTGTATATTTCCAGAAATGTGATCTTTGATGAGGCTGTGTTCCCTGGTCGTGTACAATCTCCTCTCATGGACTCTGGAAGCAGCGTTCCCTCAACTGGTAATTCTCCACCCTTACTTCCTTATCCTCATTCACACATTTTCCCTCATCTTCTCCTTCATCTTCAATTTCACCACCCCACACTACTCCTATAATTCTCACTGACCATGACTTCTCCATCCCACCAGACACTCCACCAGACATCGCCTCTCCTGTTTCCTCTTCTCCTAGCAACATTTTTTAGCCTCCAGCTACTGCTCTTACCAGTTCAGCCCCTTCCAATCACGTTGTCACTAGATCACAAACTAGTCATCTTAAGCCTCGCACATATTCCATCTCTATTTCTCAACACGTTATCCCCTTCGAGCTTTGCATGTAGGTATGATTATTTCTGAGCCCGTTCCTATGCTCAAGCTACTGCTATACCTGAATGGCATTTAGCTATGGAGTCTGAATTACAAGCTTTGTTGAAGAATCAAACTTGGACTTTATGTCCTCCTCCACGCTACAAAAATGTTGTTCCGAGTAAATGGGTTTTTAAATCCAAACGCAGACAGTTCAGCCCCTTCCAATCACGTTGTCACTAGATCACAAACTAGTCATCTTAAGCCTCGCACATATTCCATCTCTATTTCTCAACACGTTATCCCCTTCGAGCTTTGCATGTAGGTGTGATTATTTCTGAGCCCGTTCCTATGCTCAAGCTGCTGCTATACCTGAATGGCATTTAGCTATGGAGTCTGAATTACAAGCTTTGTTGAAGAATCAAACTTGGACTTTATGTCCTCCTCCACGCTACAAAAATGTTGTTCCGAGTAAATGGGTTTTTAAATCCAAACGCAGACTAGATGAGAGTATTGAAAGACTCAAAGCACAACTAGTTGTACTTGGTTATCTCCAACATAGTGGTATTGATTTCTTTGACACATTCAGCTTAATTATTAAACCTTCCGCAGTTCGCATGGTACTCGCCCTTGCTTTGTCTCGTTTAATTGGGACATTCGACAACTGGATGTGTCTAATGCTTTCCTTCATGGAATTTTGGATGAGGAAGTTTCTGTGGCTCAACCTAAAGGTTTTGAAGATCTTACCAATCCACAGTTTATGTGTAAGTTGCATAAATCTATTTATGGATTAAAACAAGCTCATCGGGCTTGGTTTAATCGCTTATCCACTGCCCTTTTATCTCTCGAATTTGTAAGCTCTCAGGTTAATCCCTATTTGTTCATCTATCACTGTGACTCTACACATGCGTTCCTGCTAGTTTACGTGGACGACATTCTCGTGACATCTAATGTTGGTCGTTTATTGATGAGCTGATCTCTAATCTTCAGTTGGACTTTGCTATGAAGGACCTTGGGCAGTTATCATATTTCCTTGGTAGTGAAGCTACCTGTGATTTTTCCGGTTTACATCTTCGGTAAACAAGACATATTATTGATCTTTTGGATCGTATCAATCTCATTGACATACGTCCTTATCGCGCCCCATGTGTTTCGGGTACTAAGCTATCCAAATTTGATGGAGACCCCCTGCTTGATCCTTCAGAATATCGTCACGTAGTCGGTGCCTTACAATATGTAACTTTCACTCGCCCAAATATCGCTTACTCCGTGCATATACTTTGCCAACATATGTAAGCACCAACTACAGCTCACTGGACAACAGCCAAGCGTGTCTTACGTTATCTGAAAAATACTCTGGACTTTGGCCTCTTTTAAAGACCTGGCTCTTTCTCCATTAACGCATATTGTGACTTGAATTGGGCCGGTGATCCCGATGATAGACGTTCAACGTGTGGCTATGGCATTTTTATTGGTCCCAATCTTATCTCGTGGTCAGCAAAGAAACAACCAGTGGTTTCTAAATCAAGCATTGAGGTTGAATATAGATGTCTGGCTCTAGTTACAACTAAAAGTGTAATGGCTCCGTGTGTTGTTATGTGAACTGCAAATTTCTTTTGATTCACCTCCTGTTATCTAGTGCGATAACATTAGTGCCCTTGCACTTGCCTCCAATCCTATTTTTCATGCACGTTCTAAGCATATCGAGGTGGACTACCATTTTGTGCTTGAGAAAGTTGCACGCCGAGACATCATTTTGGAGCACACTTCGACTTCTATTCAGTCTGCACATATTTTCACCAAAGGGCATACAGCTGATAGAATTTGTTTTCTTTGTGACAAACTGGCTATCTGCGATCTTCTCGCTAGTTTGCGAGGGAATGTTAGTGATAACGATGATGATAATTCAAATATTCAAGAAAACTCAAAGCCAAGTCAGTAAGCTGCATCTTCAAGTTTATCTCCAACAGCTTTATCCTATATTTGAATGTTTTATCTCTTGTAACAACCTTAGATTTTCTGAGATTTTGATCTCATCCGAATGTAATTACTCTGCTATAATATACGTATATACTATGTATCTGGCAAGGTTTTCCAGAACAGTTTTGGTTTCTTTCAAAGAGGATGCAAATGTGCATAACTAAAATATATAGAGTCATGAGAGCAAGGGAACTAAATTAAACGAAATAAACACAACACAGCTTTTGTTGGGCCAGTTCTTTGCTAAAGTTCAAAAAGTTGAGCATTCAACCAATAAAATTGTGTGCATGGCTACCATCCTCGCAAGAACTTTTACTGCAGCTGCTGCTATTAGCAGTGCTATTGCTATATCCACGAGGTGAAGTCAAATCTGAACACCCCTTTCCACCACCGCCCGTGGTGGAATTGCCAAGTCCCAATGCCTCACCCAACGGTCCACCCGGCGGAGAATTCATCCAAGAAACAGTATTCAAAAACCCAACATTTTCTTTAACGGTATTCATAGTCCCAATACCTATTGCAGCACTTTCACCATTATCTCCACCAACCCTAATTCCTCTTGACATTGATAGAGTCAAAGATGAAGGTGAAAACCTCTTCTTGTTTAACGATGAAGCAGACTTCTCACTGCCCTCTTTCTCTCCCATTGACCTTGCATCAATAAAATGCCCCGTTGTCTGTGTTTTTTCAGTGTTTAAATCGAGGTTTCCTTGTAAATAGGCTAATTTCGGGTGGTCAAGAAATGAGTTCATGAAATCCTGTTTATCATCGTATTGAAATACAGACACATTATTCTTGTTGCGGACTGTGTTGTCTCTATTCAAATATTCCACCTTCGATGATGTCAGCATAAGTTGATGCCATTGTTGGTTACAAGTAGATACGGGGATGGTGTCACTGCTGCTTACACCTCTAATGAACCATTCCGAGCACCTTAAGCAATATCAAGAGTCAAGATATACAAAAGAAATTAGAACCCACATTTATTTGCATGTCGACAGAGGAGACTGACCCACAGGCTATAACATAAATTCATCATGGATAAAAACAAGAAATGCATAAATAATAAAATCCTTTTTTCTTCGTACCGTGTATTAATCCTCCACCAAATATGTCATAAGTGCTGATGCAGTACAAGAATTGTACACATGATTAAACCCCTTTTTAGTTTAGCTTAAAAAGAATTGATTAAATTAAAATTAATGTCAATATGATTCACAATTTTTATCTACCTTTTGAACTATTTTTTAGCAAAACAACATGGACTAAAAACAAGATTTTGTCAACAGCATTAGGTATGGCCGGAGTAATAAGAAGATTTCAGTATTTTTTTTTTCTACTTTAAGCAGTAAACAATTAATGTTATTTTGAAAATAGATTATTTCGGAGAAAATGAATTCTAGAATATTGATTTTTTTAGAAAATGCGTTGTGGAAAAATTCTGGATTTACGTGAAAATGTACAGTTAAAAATGCCTATTTTGTTAAAAACAAAAATGGTCCTTGGAGAATGGTGGACAAAGAGGAGAAAGAAATTCAAAAAAACTCTCAACTCACCTTGTTTGGTCACATGGATTAGTGAAGTCCATTGACTTTTGCGTGGTAGTATCAGGTGGAAGGAGAAGAGATTGTTGAGAATAATTGTTGGTACTAGTGTTCTGGGATTGAGTTTCCACAGGCTTTCTTGAACGGGGTCGACTTTTATGGGCATGGCGCTCACAGTATTTCTGATCAGGTGCTACATCCCTTGAACACCTCCATTTCTTCCCATCTGTTCTCCTGCACCTCCACGGCTCTGCATCCGACGCGCTCGAGAACCTCAAATCCAAACCAGATGCTACACAAAAAACATATCAGCATATTGACTGGCCTTAAAACCAGCATTTTACCTAAAGCGCAGTTTTTTTAACATGTAATTGACAACCAAACAATCAAAATGAATTTAATATAAAGAAATATGATTAAGACATTGAAATAAAAGGCAACGCAATTAAAGGGAACTTTACTTTTAGATTGGAAGGCATGTGTTAGAATTGGGGCATTCGAGAGTTGTAAAAGGAGTTGAGGTGGAACGGGGATAGAAGCCAACAAGTATTTGTATATCATTGTCTGTCTCTCCAGTTCTTGCCACTGTGTGTCTGTAAAAAGAGCTTTTCCAGACATTAGCATGCCTCCTGCAAAAAATCACAATAATAATCTAGTCATGTGTATAGGTTGACAATAGTTTACAAAATATGCAGCTCATTGATTTCCAAACAAAATTAATTTATAACATATGTGTGGGCAAGATCTAACCCATTGATTTGAAAAACTCCTTTTGTCAACAAATTGTGTACAAGTAGATTAATTGATAATAATCACATCCTCACACTTTCAATTTATTTATTTTTTTCCTTTTTTTTTCTAGTAGAAGAAAACCCCATTTCTTTACGGACCATTTTTTTTTCTTGGGAGTAGAAAATGGAACAAGAATATTTAAAAAAAAAAAAATAGATACAAAAGAAAACCTATGAAGGCACTATTGTGAGAGCTCCTCGGGAAAACTGCTCCTCCGCCGCCGCCTGTAGAGTCGTAGATATTGCTCACACACCCCACCGCCTGATTATTTGTACTACAAAAATTGGGCCCTCCACTAACGCCGCCGCCCCCACCACCTCCAACACCAGAAAACCTATTGTTTTGAGAAGAAGAAAGCTCATGATAATGAGGGGAAACCATGGCCCTCTTACAAGTTGATGATTCAGTGGGTTGCACCTGCATCTTCAAACCCAATCCAAAATCACATTCTAATGATGATGATGATGATGAATCAATCCCAATTCCACTCCCATCCCCCATTATTTTTTCACCTAAAGATACAAAATAAAGACCCTCTGCAAAAACCCTACTCCAAAAAGCTCTCTCTCGCTCTCTATAAGTATACATACGGTGCCGCCATTTTAAACTTGGGGTTTTGGATTTGGAATTTGCTTCCTATGCTTTCAGGGAGACCCTTGTTTCATTGCAATTTACATAAGAGACAAAATGTTCTGTGGACCCCACACACACATTACAAACTGTGGACTTAACAGAGTGAATTTTTTACGGTCAACGCTAAGTTGGAGTAAATTTTGTAGGTGGTATGATCATTACAAAATGGAAAGTACAATGAAGTCTCAGTTTGACTTTTACTTCTTTTGTTCAGTAAAATATAGCTGTAATTTTGCCAGTCACTAGGGATCGTACATTCTGAATTTCTCTAATAATCTGTGTCTAGATCTTTGGTGCAATTCATCTTAGAAATTGTTACATAACCACAAAATACTGCATATCAGCTAGAGTTCGACCATAATACAAGTCAAATTATAAATCACGATGAGTCGGAATTCATCATTTTATCAGACTTCAAAGTTAAAAAGGTTAAACATGTGTGATCGAATCGAACGAAAACAGTAACTCGAATTGATAAATATCGTTCATGCAATATTGACGTGTCCACACAACATGATATTATCGTCCAAATCCATAAATAAGAAAATTGTACCGAGTTGTCAAACTCAAGCATACCAAATGACCTTGAAACTTGAAATTCATCCTTGCATCTTCACTAACTCACCAAATAAAGTCGACGAAAATGACATTATTTTAAAAGGTCTTTTATTCACATGTCAAATTCAAAAATGGCGTTCTCTTATTATTTTCTTTAATAATAACTTTTCAATTCTATAATAAAATGACAAATCTACTAGACGGTGGAACCTAAAAATATTGAACTTGAAGTATTGAATAGAAATTAAACTTATCTTATTCATTAAAGTTAAGTTACAATGTGTTTGAGCCACATTATTTTGAAAGAATGTATTTTGAAATAGTAGATTGATGAAGAATGTGTGGTTGAAAAAGAAGGAAAAGTGTGTTTGATGCACATTATAATGAAAGAATGCATTTTTTTGAAGTGATGTGATGAGAAATATGTGGTTGAAAAAAAAGGAAAAGTTATTGATGTGACGAAAAATATTATTTTATTGAAGAATGTGTGGTTAAAAATGAGTAGAAGAATGAGAATGAAAAANTAAGGGTGTGTTTGAACCACGTTATTTTGAAAAAATATATTTTGAAATAGTAGATTGATGGAGAATGTGTGGTTCAAAAAGACAGAAAAGTTATTGATGTGACGAAAAATATTATTTTATTGAAGAATGTGTGGTTAAAAATGAGTAGAAGAATGAGAATGAAAAAAATAATGTGGAACAAACAGGGCAAAGTCATTAACTCGATTTGAATAAAATCATATCCTCTTTCTAGAGATTGACGGTTTCCGTCAAAACAAGTCGCTTTCGTTCGGCATGCCGTTTCCTATTTTAGCATTGGGAGTCGTAATGTTTTAGGCCCACTGCATTGGGCTTTGGGGAGGCGATGAGGGGTGGGACCATAAACCGTTTATGACCCTGGGCTTTGCTTTAAGTTTCTAAAATGGCGCAAAACGTCTCTTGCCTTTCGTACATTTCAATTTTTTATATTTTCACCGATATTATCATATTTATTATAGAAAACGTCAATTTCATTAATTTTTATTCAATTTTTCAATTAGAAATTATAAAACGACGAAGGGATGATGATTTTTTTTTTATTGTTTTTAAAAGGAAGTTACTGTATAGATAGAAAATGCCCCTTCTTAAAATGATCAAAATATTTAAATTTTTAACACTAACTGTGATTTGGGTGATTTCTGTTCATATAACCTCCGGTGCGAATTTCTCAAATGTTTGGGACATGTGGTGGTACAAAGTGAAAATTGAGGTAAAGTCTGCAAAAAACGAAAAGATTTGGGACCGCAACTGCATTTTTTCCCTTAAATTTAAAAATCAAAAGAGAAAAAAAAAAATCATCTTCATCTTTCCCGCTCTCCCCCCACCCCCTAAAAATCCACCTACCACCACCTTCGTCGTCGCTAAAGATGAAATCACAAAAATAAATCGTCGAAAAAACACAAGTACAATCAAACCGAAAAAACACAAACACAGGACTACCCAAAAATTTTCATTGAATCAAATCGCCGACCACCCCCAAAATTTTCGTATATAATCAAACCATCGACCACCAAAAAATCATCTTGCTAATTGCGTATGAACTCAGAAATCAAACCCTATAAATCTCGACAGTTTGATTTCACATATCTAAATGAAGAAAGCTAACAACGCCTGAATAATTTAAGATGTCACACCTTTTGAACAATCTGAAAATCAAAATACGCCTTACTTAACCCCTTGTCCAGCCCTTTTTTGTTAACATATTGTTGATTTCATCATCAATGTTTTGATTATAACAAACAAGATTAATATTGTTTCTAACAATTGATTTTGAGTGATGATAGTCCAATGTTAAAATCAATCGAGTATTGTCAAAATCAACACATTATCAATCGAGCTCATGAAAAATATCAAGATCGAAGTCAAGCATTAAAGCTAAATGTCAAGAAAGATCAAAAGTTTAATAGCCAAACATGAAAGAAATTTCGAAACAAAATCAAAGATTAGGCTTCCAAGATCATATGTAATAACACTTTTAGTTTTAGTAATGAATGACAATAACTCAAAAATTATTTTGTGTACAAAGAGTTATTTTCATATCACTTGCATAAAATATTTTTGATCCAAAGTAAAATCGATTTTTCAAAATGATACTTGAACTTAGAACACATTTCTAAAAAAAAAAAAAGTCAATGGTCAATCGGAACGTCCGATTGAATTGGACCGTCCGGACAAGGCGTCCGTTTTGATAGAAATCTTTCTGTCCATCCGTAACGGTCAGTTTTTTGACCGTTCGACTAATTTTTGGATCGCCCGGTATTGTTCCGGACATCCGGTTGGGTTGTTCGATAAGGTAGAAAAGTTAGCTTTTCTCACTTTTATAAATACCAACTCACTTACCATTCATTTTAATACTTAAGAGCATTCAAATGAGATACTTTTTAGCAAAGTTATATTGATTACTTATCTCGTTTATTATTATCAAATCATTTAGTTTTGAAAAACTTTTGATCGAATTAACTTTTGAAAATTTACTCATCAAATTTTTTCATTTAAAAAAAAAAAAAAAAATTTATTTGAGCTTACATTTTTACATTCATATCGAGTATTGTCAAAATCAACACATTATCAATCGAGCTCATGAAAAATATCAAGATCGAAGTCAAGCATTAAAGCTAAATGTCAAGAAAGATCAAAAGTTTAAGAGCCAAACATGAAAGAAATTTCGAAGCAAAATCAAAGATTAGGCTTCCAAGATCATATGTAATAACACTTTTAGTTTTAGTAATGAATGACAATAACTCAAAAATTATTTTGTGCACAAAGGGTTATTTTCATATCACTTGCATAAAATATTTTTGATCCAAAGTAAATTCGATTTTTCAAAATGATACTTGAACTTAGAACACATTTCTAAAAAAAAAAAAAAAAGTCAATGGTCAATCGGAACGTCCGATTGAACTGGACCGTCCGGACAAGGCGTCCGTTTTGATAGAAATCTTTCTGTCCATCCGTAACGGTCAGTTTTTTGACCGTTCGACTAATTTTTGGATCGCCCGGTATTGTTTCGGACGTCCGGTTGGGTTGTTCGATAAGGTAGAAAAGTTAGTTTTTCTCACTTTTATAAATACCAACTCACTTACCATTCATTTTAATACTTAAGAGCATTCAAATGAGATACTTTTGAGCAAAGTTATATTGATTACTTATCTCGTTTATTATTATCAAATCATTTAGTTTTGAAAAACTTTTGATCGAATTAACTTTTGAAAATTTACTCATCAAAATTTTTTCATTTAAAAAAAAAAAATAAAATCTTTGAGCTTACATTTTTACATT
>CAIGRS010274514.1:0-18213 GCA_903798395.1 Fraxinus floribunda
GGTTGTACCTAGGAAAATGGAGGAAAACATTTTTCGTGGAAAATTTAGCCTATTAAACAGTCAAAAAGTGGAAGTAGGAAAATATTTTCCTACTTCCATGGAAAATTCCGCCAAATCAAACGGACCCTAAGCTTTGCCATTTGGGTTTTGTTCAAGTCAACTTTGATTGAATTGTACTAACAAGCCAAGCTTGAACACCTTAGACTTGTTTAACTCTTTATATCATTTTTCAATTAACTTCAAATTAGGGATGTGAAAATTTCCGATCTCCGATCCGACCTGCATTGCCCTGACTAAATTTCGCAAACCCGTCCCAAATGTTTTTAATTTAATTTAATTTAAAATGTAAATTAATAAATAAATAATATTAAAAATAAATAACTAAACGGGGCGATAAATTGGAATTTTAATCCCTGCCTTCCAAAAATCCCCGAGGAGGCGAGTAGTAATGGCCTTCCGCCCCCTCCCCATTGTCATCTTTACTTCAAAATGAACCAACTGCAATGTTATATACTTTTGGTGAGTTGTGTGCTTGCAACGTCTTTGAAGAGGCCATAAGTCAACTAAATTTGCTTCCGCTCCAAACGTAACCTTATATAAATTTCAATGTCTATAACTCACTCAACCATGTAGTTGCTAAACAATTAACAGTGTTAAACCAAGACAGTTAAAGATAATTAAGCAAAAAGCTAAAAGAAAAGAACTATGGATGACCCAAATTTAATTAAAAAATACTCATTTGCCAACATGTGAAACAGGACATGTGTACATATAAAATCCAATGACACAAAAAATATATTTCATGGAGTTGGCAAACATAGTTGAGCTAACACAAACTAAAAAATCCTTGATTTCTAAAAGCGTGTGTGTTTTAGCTTGAATATAAAGAAAAAACACCCAATTGTTAAAGAGATACACATAAAAAAATAAGTAAAATATCAATGCATCAGTTTCCAGTTGCACTAGAAACATCAATCGCCTTGTTCAAAGATCCAGCCTCTTTCCAAAAAAATGAGTAAGGAGAACACCTCTTCCAAACTCTCTTACTTGAACTATTTATGCAAAATCTGCGTGGAGAAGATCAGGTACACTAGATTTGGCCAGGCTCAATTGAATAATGATTTGAGTTTCAGCGTGGTTAATGTTGACCACAAACCTCTCAATGGCTTCATCTATCAGGACGTTGTTTGTAGGTACAGGCACACATTAACTGAAGTGTGTGCATGGAAACAAATGTTTGCACTCATTCCAGTAATTAAAATCAAAAAAGAAAATGTCAGGTAAATACTTGTAATTTTAATGCAATGAGGAAAAGTTCGTGAAAACCTCAGGAAACAAAAGAAAGCAAAGAAAAACCTGCTCGAACAAGCATGCTAGGTGAAATGCAGATGGACAGCTATCGCAGCATATCAGTTGACCTACATCTCCACAGCGTCCACAACAATCATCATTTCGATCTGTGTCATCAACTTGACCAGTTTGAGCACCTTTTTCTAGCCTTGAATCCTCTTTCGCATCAAAGCAATCACCTTGTGTTCTTTCCACAGCTATTCGAACATAATAGATTAAATTCTGATTTGCTCAAAAAAAAAAATACATTCACACTTAAAATGCCATCAACAGAATCTACAATGGTTACGCAATCTAGAATCCCTTCCCATGATTGGAAACATCTAAACTTTCTACTGCTTTCTACTTAGTGCGTGTTTTTGGCGAAGTTTATAATTGCTCATAAATTGGCAAAACTCTATTTTTATAATCTTATAACTTTTTTGACAAACTTGCAATTAATTATGCTGCAGACTTTTTACCTTGACACCCACAATTCGTAGAAAACATATACAGACACATTCAAGTCTAGATTTTAAAAATGTAATAATTTTGTCATTCATTAATCGCAAGATAAAATTCTAAGTACACTTGAATGTACTTGTATTTTATATAACCTATGTACTTGTATAAAAATCTTAAGCATGTAAATCTAAAATGTATAAATGTAAAAGGGCCTGAATCTACAAATTTAAAAATCACAGGCAAAGATCAAAAAGTTTAGTATTCAATGTGAGAAACTAAATCTTCATTCCTCTAAATATACAAAATTCAGAAAAAAAAATATCAGAAAATCCAACCATAAAATCTCCCATTTCCAAATAAAACCCACAAATGAATCACGAACAAAACAAAATCTTTATGTCGTAATTCCTAGTTCTCACTGCCACATTCAAATAATGCACACACAGATCAAAACATAAAAATGAAAAGACAAAAATTGATAATAAAAAAAAAAAAAAAAACCTCGTGTCTTCATTAAAACTGCAATAAAATTAGGGTTCCTCCAATTCCGAAATTAGGAGCGTCTTGGATTGTAATGCTTAGAGCTAGAGATAATCTTTGGACAGCTCGACAACAGGTTCAAATCACACTTTTTCACATACCTAAAAACCCACGAGTTTTGTTGACCAAATAGGGCTTGAAACAAGGGACACGTGGCAAGCATGAAGTGAAATGAGTAACACGTGGCAAGAATGGTGATTAAGGTTTCTTGGATTACTGGGATCTCTTCTAAATTTGATAGGCTCCAGAGTCAAAATTATAAACCCTCCATTGAAATAAATTAAATGTGCGCTAAGACTGATATGATTGTAGTTACTATTTTCCTTCATTTAATATTGAAATTAATTTATTCCCCAAAACAGAGTCAAAATATCCAAGCAATACAGAAACAACTCTTTATACAAATAAAATAAGCGAATACAAAAAGCCCAAATATTTCCATAAATCGATAACAGTGTTATACTGGCAATGAAAAGTGTACAAGTAAAGACTTTGATGGCCTCTGTGATAAGAGGGAAACATAGTCTTCCGCATAGCTGGTCGTCCACCACGGATCCAAACCACCCGGTTTGTCTGCCTACAAAGCCCATTATGCTTGTTCGTTTTTTGCTCCCTATCAGAAAACACCTGTCCGCTATCACCAACACCACCACTATAACTAGCAGACCTATCCAAAGTCACAGACACCCATAGGGGCTTATTGTTTTCACATTTATACCCCCAAATTCTTCCACGAAATCATGGTAAAGCCCAAGATAATACCTGAAAGTCCATTGAGGAGATAGTAGATCAAGAACTTCGATCTGCAGTTGTAAGAAGATGGATGCACATCAAATAATTTTGAGGTCATTTTCCATTTTACTGATAATGGATTTTTTGGGTAATATAAATAAGGAAAAACGGGTTGGATCATCAATCTGCCAGCTAGAGATTTTTGAGGGATGTTTTTAGAATTGAAACTTCTTTTTCTGATTGTGTTAGGCAAAGTTGACGTGACATTGAGTAGAATAATTCAACGTAGATATATAAAATCGATACAGTTACATATTCTTAACAATCGAAGATTCAGAGACAAAAGAGTGAGTGAGGAAGCAAAACAATGGATAGAACAAATTTATGCATCAATTTCTTATTCAAGCCATAAATTAACTTAGTATTAGTAATTTGTAATAAACCTAGCAATATTTTAAATCATAAATAATTGATATCATATTTATATTAATGAGACAATTAATATATAATTAAAACAAATTTACATTTTCTAGTTGGTACTTGGAAATTTTAATAGAGTCTCTAACTCATCGGATTATTAATAATCCTATCAAACTAGCATCTTTGGCTAAACTTATAAGCACCTCTTCTCATGCAACAAAAAATCAAAGAAAAGACAAATAATACCACCCGAGAGGTATATAAGCCATCTTTACCTAATTGTTAAGTTACATGTAACTGCATTGAGGGAGCTAAGCTCTCAAATAATATTAAAAACAGAGTAATGTATTCATCATCGTGGTTTACGTGGTAAAAACTCCTCCAAATCATGAAGTACAGTTACTATCTCAGTTTTGGAGACGAGAGTAGACAAACACTTCTCACAAACTTGTCCAGGTTGCATGGTTGAAATTTCTCTGTTAAAAAACCCATTTCGCTAGGACCATTCAATATTCCTGAAGTTCAAGAATCATTCGATCCTGGTACACACAATTATTTGTTAATATTACTAGGAGGAGAAAATCCTACTTCTTAAACAATGAAAATTGATAAAGAGGATGCTTGCATCAGCTAACTTTTCAAACATGTTTATGTATGTTAATTTATTCTTACTTGTAAGCTTAGCCAAACAGGCTCAAACAAGGATGAACAAAATCTCAAATACAAAGAATCCTCACCATTTTATATATATGTGGTAATCTGACACCTTCAACAATATGGATCCTGGAAACTCCACGAGGTTAATTTTTCTCAAAAACTTTCGTCCATGTATCCGTTACACTGGGAATGGCAGATACAACGAGCTTCTTGACCTTCAAAGATTTAAGCATCCAAAGCAACAAGTGAACTGGATTAATACTAACATGCATACCAGAAGCAAGAGACCCAGAAACACAATGTAGAAAAAGGTTCATTTTCTTAATTACAGGAACATTTGCAATTTCCTTCGTTCAAACTGAATTATGGTTTGAGCTTCACTCAGGCTCAAGTTGACCACAACCTCTTAGTGCATTTCTATACTTAGACATCGATAAAACTCGGCAACTAGACATGTTATAGTGTGTGCATTGAAACAAATGCTTGAGCGCATTCCAGTAATTAAACATTGAAAAATATTAGGAAATTTTTTTTTTTTTTGAAATTTAAATGAAAAAGAGAAAAGGTAGAAGAAAACCACTAGATACAAAGAAAAAGAAAAGACAAACCAGTTCAAACAAGCGAGCCCAATGAAATGCTTATGGACAACTAGCAAAGCGTATGAGTTCATCTAAACCACCACAGTGCCCATAACTATCATCATTTTGATCTATCTCATCAACTTGACCAGTTTGAGGAGGCACTTTTCTAGCAACGAGCCCTCAAGCTGGCATGAGGTTAATGTCTTACCATACAAGATGACAAGATCGAGGCAATTTTGCTTCAACCCAAAACAAGTATGACTCATAAACACAAAATGGAAAATTCTGTATTATAACACTTGCACAATATCCTGTCCCTTGTAATCAAACAATCTTTCATCACATAAGTTTTAGCTTCTGTAACTTACAATTTCATTTAGAGAAACAACACCTGAATGAATTAACCAGGATAACATAGTTCTCAGTTTAGAAGCCGACCACTTCTTTTCCACCAAATTCTTAGCATCCCTGTTAAGGTTCCTTACAAGAAATCTACAACTGCCTTCTTGTTTCTTTTGCTTCCTCATGGGCTTGGATTTGCAGGTGGACCAATTCATGGAAGATCCAATGATTTTGCTTTTTATAATATCTGAAATCAAGAGATTATCATCATCATTTCTTGCCATCTTAATGATGATGTTCTCTTGAAACCATTAGACCTTCCAAGAAGGTCCACCTACAAATCCAAGCCTCTGAGGAAGAATAAGAAACGGAAAGGCAGTTGCAGATTTCTTGTAAGGAGCCTTAACATGGGTGTAAAGAATGAAATATTCCCCGAGTACAGGGAATATTTACAGAACTCGTACAGGATGCTGATGTGGCAGCATCCTGTGCATTTGTGTGTGTGTGTTTTTTTTTCAACTTTGAATCTGTGTTGTTGATTTTGAATTTTTGTACAAATTCTGTAAAAAAATTATGTACTTGTAGACTAACTGGTAAAGAATTTGGTGGAAAAGAAATGGTCGTCTTCTAAATTGAGAACTTTCTTTGTTGAGAAATGATTGACATTTTTGCTGTCAACAAGGTTGCTGATTTTTGTATCCAAAGTCAAGTAGTTTAAGTACAATAGTTGGTAGTATAACTTATGTAAAACTTTAAAGTATGGTTTTGTGTATTGTTGTCAACTTGATAGCTTGTAGTAGGTGGGAAGTTGTTGGCAAGCATGTGATTTGTAACAAGTATATAGTCTGCTTTGCATCAATAAAAAACGTGTGGTTCTTTGCTCACTACAACAAAATTGTGTTTTCGCGACATACAAAAAGTTGTTGCGATAAATGACTTAACGCAACATATTTTTAAAGTTTGTCGCGAAGATTGTGATGAAAACAATAAATACCAAATAATATAAGGCAACGTAAAAAGTTGTCGTGAAATGTGAGAAGTTGCGACAAATAATAAAAAATGTCGCCAAAAATATGAGGCAAGGAAGGCACCAAATATTTTTGGTGGGAAACTTATGGCGACAAACTTTTATTTTCTTGCAACAAATTACTTGTGATGCAATATGGTATACTTTTTGCGATAAAAAATATTTGTTGCTAAAAATTCTATAGAAGAAAAAAATCGCTACAAGAAAAACAATTTTTTGCAGCGGACAAAAAATGTTGCAATAAGTTTTTTACAATGCTCACCCGTATATTGTAAGATCTAATATTTTCGTAGATTAGAATGATACAGCAACGTGCAATGTGCATTGCAAAAGCCCTCAAATGTACGTTGTTGTACGACGTACCCCTTCTGTTGCTTTTATTATATTTTGTAACACTCTTGCTTATTGTCTTAACTTATTTTTGCAACGTCATTTTTTTGTAACAAGTGTTTATTTTTTCGTCTGGCTAAATTTTAATATGTAATACAATTTATAATAAAAACTTCATAAAATCTCTAGAAAAAAATTAGACAATTAAACTTTCAATCACTTAATAGCTTACAAAAAAGAACTACTAGGCTGAACATTCGTTGGCTGTTGCAAAAAGTTTACATATTTGCCTTCTTTTTTTCATTTTTTGCTACGTTCAATGAACATTGTTAAAACCTCATCTTATAGCAACATTCATGTACTGTAGCGAAAAAAATCTCTATCACAGTGAGGTGAAGTTGCTTGTAAAATCTCCAAATCAAAATTTTACAACCCATCTACTAGATCGGACCTGACCCAATTAATAAAAACAAGAGCCTCTCAATTCGGGCAAGAATGACACGCTTTCAGCCGTCTTCCTCTTCCTTTCCTTCTTTTTCTTTGAGTCCCAGTTCTCATTTTCACAAATCACAATGGTCACCATAAGGGGCACTTTTGGAAATTGGTTGCGGTAGGGAGGTACGAAGGCTTCCGAGGTGGTGACAGGGGCATCGGGCTTAGTCTGCAGTGGCGGTGAGGGCTTGCCCGATTTATTCTATATTGGATGTATCATAAGCAACATAAAGTCCTGTGCCTGATTTATTCTGGTTCGGCCTGAAAATAGATTGGAGTAGCTTATGAAAAGACCGCGATAATTTAGCAGTTTTTTTGTTCAGAATTTGTGACTACGGTCGAAGGTGGCGATCACATAAATACGGCATCGAGAGTGTTATCGAATATATGGCAGAATCAAGTAGTTTTTCAAATGCTTTCTTGTCAAAGGAATCATATAGTGAGCTTCCACAATCCCAAATCGGAGATCGATTGGTAATCTCTAATTGCTTTTCTTTCTGCCCTAATTCTCCAACATTTCAGGATTTTATGTTCCATATTCTGATTATATCATGAATTAACTGAAAGATGAGTAGAATGTGATCATGGTCAACAAATGATGAATTTATGGAAATATTTGATTTGTAGATTATTCATGTAGAGTAGATGATTTTAATATGAAGTGGAGTATTAAAGAGTTATTGGGATGCTTTCAGTGGAATTTCAAAGTGATCGTGCAATTTCATAATTCTTGATTTTTGAACTGAAAATATATTCAATTCCCAAACATACGCCAAATTTTCCCACTTTGTTGAAAAATCTCATTATCATTTTTACAACCTTCTTCAATCGTATTCTCATTATCTGTCTATTAATGGTTCTTGAGAAGAGTTTATCACCACATTGGCATTCTACAATAAATCATTATTTCAAATCTGATCTATCTTAGCATTATAACGTGTAGTTGGTCTCTTTGGCACAAGCTGGGCATGCTATCACTAGTGATATTATAAATGCTGAAGGTAATAAGTAGAGTGTCAAGTTATTTTGCCTCATGAATACTATGCTTGGAATCACATTAGTTCAAGAAGGGACTTGATCTTTTTGTTTAGTTTCTTAAGCTAGTGTATTTGTTTCAAAAGGTGATATTACTGTGGTTTAAACATCTTAATCATCTGAAGTTGACTTTAAACACTTACAACATCCAGCCATGGAAGTTCTGACAACTTCTCTTTGTCTCTCTCTTCAACCAATCTTCTGTAACCAATCTCTTGTCTTAGTTCATGCAATGGACTTGTTTATAACTGAAGCTGTATAGTTACCTTCTCTCTCTCATATTTTGCTACAAGCAATTGTTGCAGTGTTGTTTCTATGATGAATTCATGACCCGATTCCAATGGTTCTCAGATTTTTATTACCATGGTAAAGACCAGCTGGTACGCTTTGTTTTTGCAGTAATTCGTACTATTGACAAAAGTAACTTCTAAACTTAATCCAATATACTCTCGGCAACTTCTCCTCACTACGAAGATAATTGCATAGGCTGGACATTGGGCATGTTGATTTTGGTAAAGTCATTGAAGGCACGGATATTGTGTATGCTATTGTGGGCGGAGCTGGAACCTACAGTGGGAAGTCTAGAAAAAAAAAAGAAATTATTCCCTAACAGTCGAGCTTCATGATGACGATGGCAGCAAATTTTGTTTATAGTATCTAACATTTAGGTATCTAGCTTCATGTTTGGGAAAACTGTAATTTATTCTTTTTGTTAATTTGCATATACATGGTTGGCTGTTGTAGAGTGGAAAAAATCAAGTAAATGATATAATTTGCGCAATAATTTTATGTGTTGTTAAATAAAATATGTGACAGAGATAAATAATCACGAAATAAATTAGACAATGACTATATTGTTGTACAAATAATGACGTGACAAACTTTTCGTGTTGAAACATCACTTGTTACATAATAAATTGTACTACAAATGTTGTCTTAAAATATTTATTATGCAACATTTCAAACACCTTATAAATCATATTTCGCTACAAAAATGACTTGTTATTAAAGATATATAACTACAAGCATGTGTTCTTGACTTGTTGCAAAATAGAATAGGTAACTAAAGTTATACCTTTAATATAATATTCGCTGCAAAAAGGTTTCTCGCAAAAACTTTATTGAAATATTCGTTGTGTCAAACTAACTGTCGCCCTTTAAATTTTCCGCGACATATATGTTTTGCGACGATATTATGGCTACAAATATTGTGTTACCATTTCGTATTTTTTGCGTTAAACAAATAGTGTCGCAATTTTATTAATGTGATGAATGGTCGAAAGTCATCACAGAATACATTCCGTGACTGATATAGTGCGACAATACCCTCAACAAACATATTGTCGTCGCAAAATTATGTTTGCAACAAAATCCCAATTTTTGCGACAACTTTTTTTTCTTCGCAAAATCAGTTATTTTTTGTAGTGGCTTCAAAAAATATTCAGATAAAGTTTACATTTTTCATTCTCTTTGAACTAACTATCCTTCATGGTATCAGAGCCCCCTTGATCTTAGAAAGGGACCGAAAAAGGAAGAAGAACAGCAAGAGAAGCAGATAAAAAGAAACAACCAGCAAAGTTAACTTTAGTTGATAGCAAAGTAAGATGGCTTCAAGTGGCTTCTTAGCACCATTACCCTCTGCCTTAACTAGTGAAAATTACATCTTCTGGGCTTCTAAAATGAAAGCTTATCTAAAAGCTTATGATCTATGGGAGATAATAGATACACGAATTGAGCCTCCACCTTTGAGAACAAACCCCATGGTTGCTCAAATCAAATAGCATAGTGAGCATGTTGCCAAAAAATTTAAAGCTCTTTCTTGTATTCAGTCTGCTATTTCAGATGCTAATTTCACAAAAATAATGACTTGTGAGACAGCAAAAGAGGCCTCAAGGAGGAATTCCAAGGCAATGAAGGAACGAGGCAGATGCAAGTACTCAACTTGAGAAGAGAGTTTGAGACCTTGAAAATGAAAGAAACAGAGGCTGTGAAGGACTTTTTAGACTAATTGATGAAGGTTGTAAATCAAATCAGGTTGTTGAGAGATGATTTACCAAAAGATAGAGTAGTGGATAAGGTTTTAATAAGCCTACTTGAGAAGTTTGAACAAAAATATCATCACTGGAAGACTCTAGAGATATGTCATCAATAACTTTGATTGAGTTGGTTAATGCTCTGCAAGCAACTCAGCAAAGAAGGCTAATGAGGTAGGAGGAACAAACTGAAGGAGCTTTGTTTGTTAAAGGAAAATACAAAGCTCAAACGAGCCTTGGAATGAAGAAGTTTGAGTTTGAAAAAAAATAAGCTAATGACAGCAAAATGGGAAACAAAGAGGATAAGTATGCTCCTTGTCCTCATTGTAAAAAAAAGGGGATTCTCCTAAATGGTGCTGGTATAGGCTTGGAGTTCAATGTAAGAGTTGTAAATAATTTAGTCATGTTGAGAAAGTTTGCAAAAACAAAAAGGGAAAACAACAACAACAAGCAAAAATGGTAGAAAATCAACTTGAGCTGTTAGAGGAGCGTATGTTCTCTGCTATCAAGGCCTATATCAATGTTGAAACTTGGTTATTGGATAGTGGTTGTACTCACCACATGACAACAGATTCCAATATCTTTGTTGAATTAAATATTATAGATCCAGAGTTAAAGTGGGAAATGGAGACTTTGTTGAAGTGAAATGTATTGGAGTTATTGCTGTCCAAATTTCAACAGGTATCAAACATATACCTGATGTTCTATATGTGCCTGAAATTGACCAAAACTTAGTTGGTGTAGGGCAATTGCTTGAGAAAAATCATGTCTTGATGTTTAAAAACAAAGCCTGCACTACACTAGATGGAAATGGACATGAGTTAATGACAGTTGAAATGAAGAATAGAAGCTTTCCTATAGATTGGAAAAATATCAAAACACATGAATTCCCCTGTGAAGAAATTGAGTCCTCTCTATGGTATAAACGATTTGGTCATGCAAGCCACACTTCACTTAAACAATTGTATGAGTTTAATCTTGTTGAAAGTATGCTTAAAATCATTGATGATTCTTGTGTTTGTGTTGGAAAACAAAAAGATTGCCATTCCCAAAGAATTGGTCAAGAATAGGCTTGATCTAGTCCATTCAGATGTGTGTGGACCAATGAAAACCACCACTTTGAATGGCAGCAGGTACTTCATCATTTTCATAGATGACTTGACAAGAATGTGTTGGGTTTATTTCTTGAAAGCAAGATATGAGGTTGTAGCTATGTTTCAAAAGTTGAAGAATATGGTGGAGAATAAAAGTGGATGCAAAATAAAAGCAATTAAAACATATAATGGAACTGAGTACACCTGTAAGCAATTAGACAGTTTTTTTCAATGCTGAAGGAAATAAGCACCAATAGACCATTCCCTATTCTCCTCAACCAAATAGAGTTAGTGAGAGGAAAAATAGGACTAGGATAGAGATGGCCAGGTGTTTGTTAATAGAAAAAGGTTCCAAAAGAGTTTTGGGCTGAAGCTATAAATACAACAGTTTACCTCCTCAATCGTTTACCAACAAAAGCATTGGAGAAGAAGACACCACATGAAGCCTGGTATGATGTCAAACCAGATATCTCATATTTGAAAGTATTTGGAAGTGTTTGTTACACTCATATTCCTTATGCAAAAAAGGGACAAACTAAGTGAAAAGGCTGAAGTTGGATATTGGTTGGATATTGTACCAATGCTAAGGGATACAGGGTGTATAACCCTCAGTCAAAAAAGATAATCTCCAGTAGGGACATTAAAGTAGATGAAGAAGCAATATGGAATTGGGAGGAAAGTTTAGTTGTTAAAGGAAAAACAACCGGCCTGATTTCTCAAAACAGAAATGGAGGAATCAGTAAAGAAGAAGAGGAACTTGATGATGATTCAGAATCAGACAATAATAGGGTGAAAATGAGGCCTTTAGCAGACATATATGCAAGGTGTAATACTACTATTGAAGAACCTACAAACTTTGATGAAGCATCAAAGTCACCTAATTTGAGAAGAATAAGACCTGGGAATTAGTTGATAGACCATTAGACAAACAAGTTATTGGAGTAAAATGGGTGCATAGAACTAAGCTAAATCCCGATGGCTCAATTAATAAGCTAAAAGCCAGATTAGTTGTCAAGGGATATGCTCAGCAGTTGGGTGTCGATTTCACCGATATATTTTCTCCTGTGGCTAGATATGAGACTCAGATTGTTGATGGCAATTACAGCTCAAATTGGAAGGAAAATTTATCAATTAGATGTAAAGTCAGCCTTCCTAAATGGATACCTGAATGAGGAGATCTTCATAAAGTAGCCTGAAGGTTTTCTGGTAGAACAAAATAAAGACAAAGTCTACCTACTAAGGAAAGCTTTGTATGGTTTAAAGCAGGCTCCAAGAGCCTCGTATAGTAGGGTTGATGATCATCTTGGTTATCTTGGCTTTACAAAAAGTTAAATGAACAAACCTTATATATGAAACAAGAAGAAGAAGAAATGGTCATCATTTCACTATATGTTGATGATCTTTTGATCACAGGAAGCAACTACAAATTGATTGGAAATGTGATTGATGAATTGAAAATGGCTTCTGAAATGACTTATTTGGGTTAAATGCATTATTTCCTTGGGATGGAAATTAATCAAAATCAGATGGGGATCTTCATCAGTCAAAAGAAGTTTGCAAAGGAAGTACTAAGGAGGTTTAATATGGAAAACTGCAAACCTGTTAGCACGCCACTAATTCAGAATGTAAAATTGATAAAGGAAGATGGTGTAAAACAGGTTGATGCAAACGTCTGTAGAAGTTTGATTGGATGTTTGTTATATCTAATAGCAACTAGACCAGATGTATCAAGATTTAGACAGGAGCCTAGTGAATTACACTTTCAAGAAGCTAAACGAGTTCAGAGATATATCAAAGGAACCGAAGAAATGGGAATCTAGTTTAAGAGGTCTAAATCATGCAAATTAACTTGCTTCACAGACAGTGATTAGGTAGGGTTTTTTGAAAATATGAAGAGCACGTCTAGATATGTTTTCTATATAGGATCAAGCTCATTTGAATGAAGTAAAAGACTGTGGCTCAATCAACAGCTGAAGTTGAATACATTGCAGCGTCAGAGGCCACCAATCAAGCTATTTGGCTAAGGAAAGTGTTGGAGGATTTAAAGCATAAACAAGAAGAAGCCACTATCATCTATTGTGAACCAATCTGCAGCATCAATGGTCAAAAATCCTGTGTTTCATGGAAGAACCACACATCAAGATCAAGTACCATTCGATTAGAGAAGCTCAAGAAGGAAATAAAGTAAAGCTAGTACATTGCAAATCAGAGGATCAAGTTGAAGACATCTTAACGAAGTCTTTAGCCAAAGCAAGGTTTGAAACACTAAGATCCAATCTTGGTGTTTCCAGGAAAAGTACGGAGGAATGTTGAGAAATGATTGACACTTTTTCTGTCAACAAGGTTGCTGATTTTTTGTATCCAAAGTCAAGTAGTTTAAGTACAATAGTTGGTAGTATAACTTTTGTAATACTTTACATGTACGGTTTTGTGTATTGTTGTCAACTTGATAGCTTGTAGT
This sequence comes from Fraxinus floribunda, assembly GCA_903798395.1. NCBI lineage: Eukaryota > Viridiplantae > Streptophyta > Magnoliopsida > Lamiales > Oleaceae > Fraxinus > Fraxinus floribunda. Next base: position 13,539 of record CAIGRS010274514.1, read on the forward strand.
AGGTGGGAAGTTGTTGGCAAGCATGTGATTTGTAAGAATTATATAGTCTGCTTTGCATCAATAAAAAACGTGTGGTTCTTTGCTTCAAAAAATATTTAGAACAAAGATTACATTTTTCATTCTCTTTGAACCAACTATCCTTCAGTCTTATCCTGGAAATTTCGCTTTGGTGTTGTTTATCTAATCGAAGTGGTCCATTTAAGGAATGGGAAAATGATGTGTCGGGGCGGGATATTATGCAAGTGTTGCAATGCTGTGCTCTACATCTCTGAGTTTAAGAATCATGCTGGTTTTTTGGACCGGAGAGTATTACCTTCATCTTTTCATGGAATCTGGTAAGACAATATATTGCCTTATGCCAGCTTGAGGCCTGCTCAGCTGAATACAAGGCTATAAAGGTAGCTCCTCAAAACAGGTCAATTTGATGAGACAGATCAAAAGAATTTGGTGGATAAGAAGGGTTCTGCTTCTGAATTAATAACTCTATTATCCTGTTCAGTTGTTGTTTTGTTTTCTCGCTAAATGAAGTGGACAGTGTAATGCCTCAAAAAGTTTTATAGAATAGAATTTAATTTTGTATGCTATATTTTAATGTTTTGAAAAGTTAGGGACTAGAATGATATATAGCAATTTCAATTTTTATTTGGGTCATATATTTAGATTTTGACCGAGTATGATAAGTATATGAATATTAGGCTCGTTGGATAAATTGTAATTAATCATGCGTTTTCGGCTCTAGAAAAAGTTAATTTGGATAAACGGATCCCAAATTATCGAAGNGCTCGTTGGATAAATTGTAATTAATCATGCGTTTTCGGCTCTAGAAAAAGTTAATTTGGATAAACGGATCCCAAGTTATCGAAGTCGAAAGAATTAGCCTTAAATTGTATTCTATATTCAATGAGTGAGGTTGCACACGTGTAGAGGCAATTTTGCCTTGTTGTATATTATATTAGTTTCCATATAATTAGTTTTGTATTATGTTTGTAAAAAAAATAAAAAAATAGTGTGCCACGTGTATGAAAAAGTATGGATTTTGAAGTGTGGTTAGTTGGCATGACTTGGTCAAAGATTATCTTTTTAAACACTCCAATCACTTTCACACGTTTTCCCACTATGCACCATCTCCTTAGGGTCTAGGTTATTAATTGCTTGTGTATCTATATGCATGACATGATAGAAGAAACACACAAAATATTATTGCACGACACGGAAGTAGACGAAGAAAAACGTGATTTTGGGATTTTCATCTTTCAAGAATTTATTTAATCTAACAAGGTAGGATATGAGGTGCAGTTGGTTTATCCCGTTTAAATTATTTTTCTTTCATGCTGACAAATTTTATATTTATGAAAGTTAAAAATATGATATGATATGATGATATGGTCATTCCGGTATAAATGATATGATATGTTATGAGCTCTTACCAGTATCTAAAGATATGATGACGGTATGATTTTTCTTGATGCATGATTTGAATAATTTTTTTTTTTTTGGGATTTCACCAAGTTTTTATGTCCTACTAAGTATTCGCATATACTCTCACTTTCCCCTACTCCACACAAGATGGAACGAGTCGTTGGTTGGTGGGCGATGAAGTGCAGTCGTTGTGGTAGACATTTGGAATTAATAAATCAAATCCGATGTAACGTGCCTTGAATTCTAAATTTTAGCAGTAACCTTAGTTTCTTAACTTTTTTTGAAATCGTTCATTTTTTTTTTAAATCTGAAACAAATTTAGTTGGGCATGTAATTTCATGATGACTTGGAAATTTTAACTTGTTTATGGTATTTGGTGTTTATCTTGCTATTTATGTTTTCCGCAAATAAATACGTCAAATAGAGTTGAACATAAAGCAGCTTTGGCATTTGATTTACAATTTGCCATACATGTCTAATAAATGCAATGTACTGTAATAATTTAAAAATGGTGAGCCTTGAGACATGTCCCAATCACTGAGGAAAGAGAAAATATATCATGTCTTGGAATTTGAGGTTTCTAGTGATATAATTTGGTTACTATATATATAAAGACAAATAGTAATTGTCATATACTTTAATTCTTAATTTTCAGATTAATTCTATGTGATTGTTCCAAATGTATACATTTAAGATATGTCATAGGGAATTATTTTGATTTCCTTTTGGTATTTAATATATAAATATTCTTCTACAAATTTTGAGTAAATTACCATTTCATAATTATATATAATATTGCATATCCTTTTTGGTAGCGATTCAAACCTTTAAAATTTGGGTCGTTACGGACAGGCCTTTATTTTCTTTGATCCAATTCTGCCACTACTAGATTCCTCTACAGAATACTCTTGAGCATTTAAATCAAGTTGGTACAAGCTAGTCACTTTCATTTCAGACATCTTTCTGGATTTTTTGTGAACCCTTTTAGCATATCCAGAACTGATGGGAACTTCAAACAAAATATTAGCGTTGTTGTTTCCTGAGATTTTTGGGTATTTTGCAGCAGGCCCACTATCTCTTGCATATGCCGAACTTCTCTTTGCTTCAACCACGATGAAATTTTTAAGTGAGCAAATTGTTATGGAAGGAACACTTACCTTTGCAATGTGATCCAGAAGTTGATAGGCGATATCAGAAATATCATTATAATAATGCCCGAATAAGTGTACAAATTACATTTATATGGAATTTTAGAGAAATATCCACAAATTGATGCTAATAATCTACTAGTACAAGGAAACTCCGTACTTCTGTCACATTAATATGGTGTTCCCATTTCATTGGTACCTCAATTTTTTAATGATCTATATATATGCATTTTGCTAGCATTCCTAATCCGAATTTATTTTCAACATATGAAACAGTTTCCAAAGATGTTGTGGTAATGAAAAATTATATATAACTTGTAAAATAGTTGGTATTGGAATTAAGATATTTAATAGGATTGTCAGGACATTTGATGCTATAAAACATGTTCTAGATTTGAATATAAATCTTATCTCCATGAAGCAATCTCCAACTAGTTCAAAAAAATTTACACGAATTGTGCTAATTCAAATGAATGTGAGCCATTGGATTTCACCTTGGTGTCAAATGACCTACAAAGAAAAATTATTACCCATCTGTAATAATTCAAAAGAGGAGGACCAATAAAATTGGAATTTATTTATCTTCATCAATGTATAGAAGACTTTCACATTTTCTAAACTTCACCACTGGTAGCACCTTAGTGTCCCGTCTAAGGGATTATATTCTGTATGTATTTTTTTTTCTAATCTTACAATTTTTTGTGACACAATATCTTTAGTGAAATGTAGTCTAACATTAATGTGTTTGGTGCATTCGTGAAAAACATAATTTTGCATAAATCTATAGAAGATTGACTATCACAATATACTACCACGTAATCATTTAAAACACAGTTATGAAGTAAGCTATAAAGTTTTTTTAATAGCTTCAATGGTAGCAATGTATTCAGACATTGTCGTGAATAGTACAACTATGTGTTGTAACTGTGATTTTCAATTAACACAAGAGTTAGACAAAGTAAACACATAAGAAGATGTAGATTTTCTGTTATCTCTATCCTCAGCATAGTCTGCATCTGCAAAACCCTTCAATTAATTGACACATTCCTTATTAACATCAAACTTTAGAGCTACATCACTAGTCCTCTTTAAGTACCTTAACATCCATTTTAAAGCTTTCCAATGCTCAGGATCGTGATTAGACATATATCTACTAAGAGTACTAACAGTAAAAGCTAATTTTGGTCTAATGCAGACTATCAAATACATAACAAATCCAATCACATTAGAGTATGGAATCGTACTTAAGAAACATAAGAGGACTAATGCAAAACAAAACAAAATTTTACCTATCTCTTTCAATTTTCATACCTGGGATTCTTTTAGCTTTTCTTAAATCTTTCAAGTCAAATTCACTATTCAGGTTTGTTTTTATATTACTTATCCACTTAAGTGATTAACCAACTAAGAACATATCATCCACATATAGCAATAAGAATACAGTCATTAATAGCATCATCATGTTGGAAATATAGGCAACGATCAAACTTACTCCGCTGAAATCCTATGGATAATACAAAAGAATTAAATCTTTTATACCACTATCTAGGTGATTGATTTAAACCATGTAAAGATCTTTTCAAGAAGTACACATGATCATGTTTTAGTTTATCTTTAAAATATTTTAGTTGATTCATAAAGATTTGCTCATCAAGTTTACCATGTAAAAAAAACAGTTTTTACATCAAGTTGTTCAAATTCCCAGTCAAAATATATAACCAATGCAAGTTTGACCCTAATAGTGATGTACTTAATAATAGGTGAAAAAATCTCGTTATAATCAACCCTCTCTTTCTAAGCATACCACTTGGCCACTAACTGATATGATCCGGGGTGTACCACAATTTATTAAGATTTTGATGATTGTTGGTGTTAGAAAAATATGGGTCGTGGGTCACCCATGTGGGATGACCCGACCCACTTGTTATTAAAAGGGTTGGAGGGAATTGTTTGAATTTGAAATTCAAACATACAACTCCCTACAACCATCGTTAACTCCCATACAACTTCCATTAATTATGAATGAGAATTAGAGGGAAAAAGATGGCATTAAAAATGAAGTGAAAATTCGTATGGAAATTTACACCAAAATTGGAAAGTCCTTATAA
>CAIGRS010274527.1:0-14435 GCA_903798395.1 Fraxinus floribunda
ATTCTTCTGTTAATTTCTATAAGTTGCAAGCATAATAACCTCAACGGTATCTTTTCACTTTGGTGCTGAAGCACAATAACCACGTCATTGCTTGTCCATAGAAGACTATCATCCTCCATCATAAGGTGTTCATCTACATCAGCAAGTGATAGAACAAAGCTGCACATTAAGAAGAATGATGGTCATATGCAATCTACTCCACAAAATGAAGATATATCTTAAGAAGAAATTAAGAAACAGATAATAATAATTAATCATCGTCATTATATGACTATCCAGAGGTATCAACCAATTATATCTCTTAATCTGGACATACTGTTTAAGTTTCTCTTGGAATTAAATAAATAGATGGGAGTACTCACACTGGAACGACCCTGGTTCCATAAGTACGGTACAGATCCCCCTGTTTCTTCTTTTCTGATCTTTTTTTCTTATCCTTTCCACGCTGCGAGCTATAGGATTGCCACAGAGGTTTATGCTTTAGTATTGAATCACCTGCACCATCAGTCTCGTCCATCCAGTTCTAGAAAACATAAACTACATTCAGAAAAGAAAAAGCTGGAAAAAGAGGAGAAAGAAAAATCATTGACACATCAATGTGATGCAAATTCATAAAGATATGACCCAAAGAAAATTTTTGATATGAACAGTTGCCTAGCCACACGGAATAGTTCATAATACAAGCAGCAAAACCAACCTGACGAAGGAAAAATTTACTTGAAAGGGATGGATCGGACACCTCAAGTAAACCGGCAGCAAGAACATCAGCAGATCTTTCCATCTCCTGCATTAGCATTCTGAAGTTTTGAATATTGTTTATAGAAATTGATGTCTCGTTCAAAAATCGAAGTAACAAAGAAAACTGAAAAGCACTCAAAGAGGCTGGTTGAAAAAAAACTCAATGAATATCAAATAAGTGGTTGGCCATAGAACATCGATTTCTCCAGATAGAGCTTCGAATAGAAACACACCTCCTTAAGTATAGCACCATCCAAATATGTCTTCGTGTGAACATGGAAGCGTCCATCCTTCTTGGTTTCTTGAAGGGAATGTCCTCTCATGGCTTTCGAAACAGCAATAGCCAACTTTTCATGGCGATGTAATGCATGAGTACCCCCAACAATTACAACTTCCTGCCCTTGTTGTACCATTTTCTTAACCTAAAGATTATTATGCAATGCACACATAAGCCGTCTGAGTGTTATTGCTATGAGAAATTCTCGGGTGAGTACATATTTACACTAGTGATTAATAAGCCTACTCTTTTTGCACTCTAACAAATGAAGAAACTATAGAAATCAACATGATTACTAGACGAAATCTGACCTCAGCCTCAATTGCTTCAACATTTATACTGTAATTGTGACCCTTCTCCATGATATAATATCTATTATGATTTTGAAGGACAATAATTGGTATAAGCAACCTAGTTGTCATATCAACGGTTTCATACCTGGAAACAAGACAACAAAATTATCAACTGAAGACAAGGTTAGGAACCATTCTTTATAACCACGGACACGAGGCAAATAAGAACTTTGAATATCCTTGGCAAGGAGACAAGAAGGATAAGAAAGGCATAAATATAGTGATTGCCAGAAAGTTGAAATTTAAGTTGATACAACAAAATGACAAGAAAAATTTCACTGAAAACAACCTTGAAGGAAGAAAATATCATAGCTTTATCATGCGACATGAAATAGAGTATTAAACATTCTGACTGGAAATTGTTGAATTCAAAGTTTGAATCATCAATGTACTTTAAGTCGGTTACATACACATGATAAAGTGAATGAAAAGATCATATGGCATTTGGGATTTACTATGCACTATGCACGTGGGACAAAGTAGAATGACCCCTCATTTTAATCACTGTGTACATGATGAACATACCTGACATCTGGGGCTATAACATGCTCTACTGTAGATGCAATAACAGCAGCGAGTTGTCCTATAAAAATATCATGGGCCGACTGCTCACTTCCTGCACCCGATTTGGGTAAAAACACATTTTGTAATCGGGGCAGTGTTTTAGGATTGACACTTCCTTCTTCAGTTTCAATCTTCCCATATGTGCATGGCCCCGCAGAGAGGTCAACCACAACAAACCTTAATTACAAATGAAAAAAAGGTAAACAACAAGTCAGTTGACACAATCTACTTTAAATGACTGAAACTATGACACCGTACATGCCAAATATTGAGCAATGACCCAAAAAAGGCGCTCTCACCAATCTGTACCAAATGAAGGAAAACAAAAAAGAGAGGCTAGATCATGCATAAAGAGCAATTCGAAAATTAATTCAAAGTAATTTTGAAAAATAGTTTTCCATCTTTTGATCCTTAAAGCCAGAAACAGAATTCAAGGCTTGCATTGCGCTGTAAATTTAAATGTTCCACCACATTATCAAGAAGAAAATGGCAGTCCTGGAGTCTTCACTAAATTTTGTTGATCAAAATTCTTTTTTCTTACTTTAGCACCATTATTTTCCCTTGCTGTGTTCTGATTCTGTATAAAACCTTTCTGCTTTCCCCTCAATTCTTAGAGAATCTTCACTTCTCAAATATCAGAACATATCCATGTCTTTACTACTTTTAAGCACTAAAGCTCACTTTGCACTTAAAGAAGGATAAATTGAAAAAATCAATACAATTGCCACCAAGAAATTGGAGTGACTATAAAACTAGCATTGATAGTATAATTAGCATAATCTGAAGCAAATGCTCTAGCACTACATCAATTGTCACGCAAGAAAAGAAAAATTATGGCTGCCTAGCGAAACATAAGCACGATTATTTGCTCCTGACCTCTTGCAGACAAGTTAAGTTTGCACATGAGAATATTTATTCCTGCATCCCATGTTTTACTTAAATACCTTGCATGAAATTCACTTAGGGAGAAAAAAAAGACCAAAAAGTTAATGTGACAGATAATGCCAGCTGGAAAGAGTAATAGATATGATTATCCTATTTTGGAGTAGCTCCCATGGTCATGAACCAATGAGCCTTCTGAGGAACATCATAATACTTATGGATTCTCAGTTGTGTTGCTGTATTTCAAGATGGATCTGAGCCCATGGAACCAAAATGAACTCAATTGTTGAAGAACCGATTCTGTAGTTTGAGATTTGTAAAATTGTACTGAATTTATTGATGCTGATAGTTCTATCATTATATGAAACAATTGAAAGCAAAAAGAATTGAATTACAAGAAATGAAAATGAGTAGCATAAAATGCCAACTTTCGAGAGGTTGGTTCTTTCCCACACTCTCTCCTGTTTTCTAAATGCCCTGCAACTACCCTCCCTCCCGTATTTATTCTCACTCACAATTTATTCTATAATTCCCATAATAACCCTATTCCCTTAACGGAATAAAATGCATTGCTGATGTCTATAAGTTGCCCTGCTCTCTTAATCATCTGCAGGCCTCCAAATTCTTCTTTTGTCACTAGTAAGTGAAGTGTAGGCGGGGCCTATCAGCTACTTCACCATAAAAATGTAAACACTTACTATATACATCCACAAAGATCTTTCCAGTATGAGCAAAATTTAGCTGCATACTAAAGAGTTCTTTACATCATCCTATATGAGTTAGGAATGCAAGGAATTTCTGAAATTCTAGAGAAAGGTACAAGATATTCCAGTGAAACATAGAGTCAAAATTGTACTTCATCTTCCATATATAAGCCTAATAGTTATACCTGCCGGATCCAAGCCAAACCTGAGACGCACCTCCTCGATTATAACGATAGCGATATATGTAATCTCCCTCTTGTTTGTTAATCTCCTCATCATTTAATTGTGTGATTCTTCCATACATTAAACTTTCAAGGTCAAGTTCCTTGTTCCTGGGATCTAATCGCACCTGATAAGAAGCACAACATAAATTGGCCCATTAAACAATACAAGTATCTCAGAGAAATTATTACAAGCAGTTTATGGACTATTGGAACGAAATACAGAACACAAATTTTGCATCTTCTATCCTTTTATGAAACATTGTCAGGAACTATCAAGATCATTAAACAGTACCTTGTCAAAGTTAACAACAAAAATTGCAGTTGGCAAAGGTCTGTCCATTCCTTCCACAGAATATCCCCCATTTTCTATATCAAACAGATAGGAATATAGCTTCTGAAACTCTGGCTCAACTGTTGTTGCTTCTACCTCAAATAAAGGAACTTCCCTTCCAAAATTAGCCTGTAAGTCGTAAGGTTAATGAAAATTTCATCCAAACACTAGAATGCCAATGACTCTCTAGGGGATTCAAAATCAGCATTTGGAATAAGAACAAAAATGTGTCACCTCTCTAGCAGTGCCAGCAGGAACCATGGCTGATTTTAGTGTTCTCTCCATTGCTATCAATTCAGCCTGCCCAGCCTGCAGTGAGAAGTGAAATAAGATATTGTGGAAAGTAGCAGAAGTTAAAAAGTGTCTTCCCATATTTGTTTCCTCAGCTTGTTGCCTATCAGAGGCATTTACCTTTTCGGTTCTCTTGTAAGGACGGTGTCTTGGTTTTAACTTATATTTTTTTGCTCATTACCATCACTACTATATCAGTGTAAAGGATCAATCTTCACCAAGTCAAATTAGCAAAAACTGAGGATAAAACTGGAAACAATAAAAACATTACTGGTAATGGTCATTGTACGGCTATTTATCTCATTACTCAGAACTACAGTGTATAACACAAGATGAAAACATAAAAAAACTCTACTGAAAACATTGGTTTCTCGATAGAAACAATTGAAGTCAGTTATACCCCCCAAATATCTAGCTCAAATTACTATCATTACAGAAGATACTCATGTGCACAGCAGTGATAATATCCACAAGCATACTGAAAGAACTAGATCAAGCAATGAGCATAAATATCTCGGAGAAAATGATAAGAAGCTTACAGGAAACGTATTAAAGACAATGTGATGCTCAATATCAAGTGGCTGGCCTGTCTCTAAGCATGAGGGCCTGTGAGATGGAAAGCTTACTCTCAAAAACTCCTCCAGTTTCTGAGAATCTATAGTATACCTATAGCCTCCATCACCATTGAAGCCAATAAGGACTACATTAACTTCAAGAGGGACTTGAAACGGAACCTGAAAGAGAGTAAATAATGGTGTAATTAAACCGATTCAGTACATCATAAAGACAGAAAAACCTTAGCCCTTGTTTGGGCTAGAATTTTTTGGAAATGCATTTTCCTCTTTCTTATTTTCAATCACATATTCTCCAATAAAATAATATTTTCCATCACATCAATAACTTTTCCTTCTTTTTCAACCACATATTCCCCATCACATCAATCAAAAAAAACATTCTTTTGAAAATAATGTGCACCAAACGGGGGCTAAATCGAACTTCTAAATTAATTTCGATAGTAATGCAAACACTATACCATTGTTTGGTACCCATTATTTTCAAAATATATTTACTTATATCTTATTTTCAACCACACATTCTTCAATAAAATAATATTACATGTAAACCTAAAATGTTTCCTTATTTTTTAACTACGCATTCTCCACGGGATCACTATTCCAAAATACATTTTTCCCCAAAACCTATTTTTAATGGAACCCAAAACAGGGGCTTAGGGAAATCAACTCATATCAATGTCACAATATAAATGCGAGAGCATCTTTTTACAACTCAAAGAATAAAGAAACACAGGTAACATCCTCTCAGCATTCAACATGATGGAATAGAAATCAATGGGCTTTGAGCACAAGCTTTATATTAAGTGTGATTGTTAAGAAGCCACTGCATAACTAAATCAAAATGCAGGATGGAAAAATGAAAGAAAAATTGGAAGGGTTAAAAACAGATGTGAGATAAGTCCATCTGAAGAATGAAAATGGCATTTCCAATAATTTGGTGACAGCTATATTACTATACAATTATCCTGAAGACAAAATTTGTGAACTTAGAAGACAGAGTGAAATATCTAAAAACAAAAACGACCATCAAAATTTTCAGAACATGACAGTTTTGTAATGCTATGCAAAAGAATAATCACAATTTTTCAAATTTTTAAAACAATATTTCAGATTAAATGAGCTAAAAATGAATTAAGGAAAATTCAACATATATAAATTGACTTGAAAGGGGAGTAAATTTCGCAGTCCTGGTAGCATCCAGGAGTCCATGCACAGAAATTTGAAAATTGAAAAAGAAATAGCAGTAAATCTGAAAATAAAAAAAACAAATTCCTATTTCAGCTTACAAATGTAAACCAAAACAAACAAAAATTTCGGTAATTGAATGACACTTAAAATGTATGTTTTATGTACCTCAGCACGGGAATGAAGCATTTGACGGACATCAGACCGGACGGAATCTTTGACATCCTGAAAGGCTCCATGGTGCCACTGCGGGTGCCCTGGGTCTCTCCTATATGCCTGTGGCGCCGATTCTGATTCTTTAACTATCAAACTCAACAAAATTGCAATGAAATAATAGCTCTTAATTCGTACCATCCTGTAAACAATTCAAATCAAAATAAAAACGATTCAGTTTGAATCGTCTTCTCTGTTTTTCCTTGTGTTTATACTTTTTAAGTTTTCAGTTGAAGAAGAACGCCTACTGAGGAGAGCAGAGGACTGACCTGAATTCCAGAAATTACCCCGTATCAATTCAAATGGGTAGGTATGACAACGGGGTATGTGACGGGTTAGCAATAGTCATTCCCGATTTATTACCTTACTCCATATTTATATCCTATTAATGCTGCGGGACGGGCTGAGATGGGTTCGGGACTAGTCCCCTCCCCATTTATAACATAGGCACTGGCTTGGTTAACGGAAACTGGAGCCGTCATTTTTTTATTTTATTTTATTTATTTATTTCTTTACTTTAATTTTTTTATGTCTTTAGTAAGTAAATAATATTACTTTATTATTAATTCGTTAAAAACAACTTACGTTTTCTTTAAAAATAATAAAAAAAATTATTATTTTTGTTCGATAGAAAACTTAAATTTGAAATTAACATTAAACGGGATGAGTAGCGAGGAGGGGTATGTTTGACATCCGTGCCTCGTATCCGTTTCGGAGTAATAATCATCACTCCGTCCTCGTCCAATTAGGCGGGTGATCCTCGCCCCATTTGGAGCGGGGCACTACGAGTATCGGGTTGAATGAGTTTTTTTGTCATCTTTACAAATGGGATGATGTCGCTTTTTTAGAGGACAGCTTACAAAATACCCTTTAAAATTAAAAGTATTTTAAAAAATCATATAAAATATATTTTGGAAGTAAAATAATATATAAAATTAATTGTCACTTTCTTTAATAGAAAAAGTGACAGAGTAAAAAAAAGTGACACTGAAAAAGTGACCTACTGTCACTTTTTAAAGTCAAGTGTCTTTTTTTTAATTAAAAAATGACATGCAATGCCACTTTTATTAAAAATTGATGTTTGTCACTAAAAAGTGATAGAAATCAAGAAGATGAATGAAAAAAAGTGATAAACACTAAAAAAAAGTGACAAAATTCAAAACAGTGACGAATTCAAAAAAGTGACAAAAATTAAAAGAAGTTATACAGATTAAAAAGGTGACAAACACTCAAAAGTGATAAAATTAAAAAAAAAAAATCAAAACTCAAAAAAGTGACAACACTAAAAAGTGAGGAATTTTTTTTAAAAAAATACTAGACATATTGTAAAAAATACATTAAAAAAAAATTCCACGGGCAGAACTAACTTGCAACTAAGGCACAATACTCTATAAGTTGAGAATAACAGAAATTCAATAATGTGAAAAAAAAATGATAGAAATTAAAAAAAAGTGACAAAAAATCAAAAAAGCGACACACTAAAATGAGGAACAACAATCAAAACCTTAGCAGGAATTGCCAAAAAGATAAATCAGACCCATTAGAAGAAGCCAACACCAAGTATAAAATAGACAAAGACTACAATTGTCCAAAATGATTAAAAAAAAGTGTTAGATAAAACATGTATATACAAAGAGGAACCTCAAACTTTTCTTGTTTCCTAATTGACTTTCAATAAATTATGTAATGAAAGAGAAATACAAAGACAAAAAAGTCTTCTGTAGCTTCCTTTATTTCTTGCAGGAACACCAATCAATTATTTTTTCCTTAAATTCAAAAAAACAATAAACATTCAAGAAAGTGAAGCTTATGAAAAAAAAGCCAAAAGCAAAGCAAAAAAAGCTACTCAAGTCTAAATGAGATGTTACAACGTATATAGTGACATTATTGAGGTATAACTCAAAGCTAGAGCTTTCTTTGGTTTATCTCAATCCAACTACTCTGATAGGATTTTTAATTATTGTTGCACTTGTTGGAATTTCCTTTAAATCAATTGATCCTACTATAATTTTTTCATTTTCTCCAATTTTAACATTGCCCAAGATTTTAGCCCCTGTATGTATCAGAATCCCATCTCCAGTCTTTAGTTGTCTATCGCCTTGAATCTTCCTTGTACCCTTAATGTCACATCATGTAAAATCGTAACTCTATTTCCAATAACTGATGTTTCTCCAATCACAATTCCAGTGGCATGATCAAATACTATGCGCTATCCAACTTTTGTTCCTAGATGTGTATCAACTTCAAAAACTTCTAAACATGATTCTAAATAAGGATTGCTAATACAGTTCTACCATTTAGCCAAAGTTTATGTGCCACTCTGTGGGCTTGCAATGCTAAGAATCCCTTGAAATTCAAGAAGCAACGAACATAACTTACACAGACAAGGTTGAGCACTTTCACTGCTTTAAGGTCGTCTATGATAGCATGCTTGTTATTGCCATCTCTATGAATACTTTCAAGAAACCATCTAAAGGGTTTCTCTTGATAGGTTCACTCTGCATAATTTGTTAGCTAATTGATTTGCTAATGCAGTATTTGGAGACTTATGAGATAATATAGATGAACAACAATACTTTGTCGAGATGAGCTCTTGTTTTTCGTAAAATTTAGCTTCTTCTTGCATTTTTTGCCATATATCATCTTCACCGCATTTACGAGGAATCACTTTGGAAGAATCTTTGAAACCTTATTGACGTATGGAATTGGATGAAACAATGTGTTGAACACTTGGTGTGCACATTCTAATGAACTTTCATAAGTTATTTATCTCACATCTGCAATATGAATCTACTAGCATGTCTCCATTGTTTGTAAACCTCACAAACTTCTTATATTCTCTCATCAAAACATCAGTGTACATCCCCTCCAATATCCAACCATACCATACTCCTTCATCACCCACACTGAAAATATCTATTACGGCTAGCTATAATAATGTATCGCTCCAATCTTCTTCCCTAGCACAGCCAAAGACAACTCTAGTCCCCATTTTTCCAAATCATCTTGCCGATTCCACTCTTTAAACACCTCGTTTGGGAGTTTTTGGTGGGTTGGGGTCTCTTTGAAGCACTTGGTTTTAGGGTTTTTTTGGTCAATTTTGGGATGTATAAATTACAGTGATTAGTGGTTTAAGTTTATTTTAAATGTATTAATCTAATTGGTTCCTTTTTTAGACTAGTGAGCCTAATTTCCTCTTTTTTAAATGGCAACGTCAAAGCCCCATAAGCCGAATTTAAAAAACAAAAGTAAAGCCCAGACTCATATTGAGCCCAAAGCCCAATATTCATTGCAAATGAATCGGAGGTTAGTTTTCCAATACATTGTTTGATTTTACTAAAAATCAGATTTTGTTGGAAATTCTTATAAAAGTTAATTAAATGTATGATCAACAAATCGACGAAAGTTATTAATCCTATTAATATGTAGTTAAATCAAATATTGAATTTAATTTAAAATTTTATTGAACTTTTTTTAGCTAAACCAAACAGAGACTTATTTCGGTTATGTTGTAGTATTCTCAAATATATCCCCCGTAATTTTGGACAAAAAGGTAGTTGAAACAAGATTTAGTGAGTATAAAAAGGTGCCATTGATACCTCTTGGAATCATTGTTCTACTAAGAAACCATGAAGAGATTTCTCATTCCATTGCAAAAAATGTTCACATGTTATGTATTTCGTGTTGACATAATTATCTCAACACCTATTCTTAAGAATCACAAATCTTCATTATTTAACATCTAAACTCTGAATATAAAATGTTTTAGCTTGGCAGGCTAGCACCGTGCAGTTGCTTATTTTTCAAAATATTAACGTAATCACATTTTTGGTTCAAATATAGTAATTGATGTCTTAAATTTAATTAAGCCGCGTATTGTACTTTAGAAATTCGATGATATATCCTTCTGCACGTATAAGGTAAATTCACGATATGGGAAAGACAGAGTTATCATAATAAACCAATCTACATGCACGATTTTGCTTAAATCATGGAGCTCATGTGCGAAATTATGGTTGTTAGATACATAGTCTCCTTGACTCCTTGAGTCTTCTCTTTGGGGAGCAAAACGATCCAATTACTGACATTGAATGTGTTGAGACCAATGAAAAATAGAGTTAAAACATTAAAATATATAAAAATAAAGGATTGGATGCTGGACTCCGAAAAGGAGGATAATAAGATGTCGGGGCTAGACTATAGGATTTTGAAATAATTTTCAACTGATGTGAATTGAAACTGTAAAACTAGCGTTGTTTCGCCAAAACTCTGCCTCTTTTTTTTTCTCCTAAGCCATGGTGTTGCGGCGCCATGGCTGTGGCGTTATGACTTCAATTTTCTGACTTTTTCTTCTCCCTTTCTTTCTTTCTTTTGCACGTTTTTTCACAAGCTAAAGTTGTATTAAAACAATGAGTGAAATACACTCATCAAATATCCTCGAACTAATATCTTGCTTGTCCTCAAGCAAACAGAAAATACAAGAAAATAATTAACGAAACGAACACACAAAACTAAAAGGATAAATTTACATAGAACGAGTTTAGTTGAATAGCTCGCCTTTGTGGCTTAGGATTGAAAACATAATATCAAATTCATGGACCACTTCAAAGTTATAACACAAAAGCTAAATTCTCACATATTCAAAGAAAACATGTGTGTGTAAAGAATACAGTGCAACACTATACATTTAAAAGTTTATCCAATTCCCAACCTTAAAAGTCAAGTGTTTCCTTTCTTCGTTAGTGGGATTCACACATTCCAAACTTGTTTTCTTTTATTCTCTTCCCAAGGGTGTAATCTAAAGTTGATTTTCAAATCACTACTCCTTATACTTCTTAAATTTGGTTTAGTCTAACTAGTAATGTCAACAATTTATACATGTGATAATTTTCCCAAATTATGAGTGTTTCGGCAATATAGCATACTAAGCAATTCAAATCCACTAGTTGTCTAAGCCCCCAAAATTATTTCACAATTGTACAATTACTTGCCTATTTTAATATTTTTAGCTCAAGATCAACATCACCATTTTTTTCTCTTCTTGACCCCTATAACAAGCTTTTAGTCTATAATTTCCCAACTTTAAATGTCAAAGGGTACCGGGTTTCAAGATACCCCAGCGAACTTACTAACTTGAGTAAAAAATGTGCCGACGTAAGGCATATAGTTAACAAGTGCAATGCCCTTTTTCTTTACAAGAAAAGTAGAATTAAAAGGGGTTAAATCCCTAGTATACGGTCCTGACCTAATTCATACATGAAAGTTAAAGACATTCCACACCAATATTTTTTTCAACATGCATGGAATCACCACAAGCTTAAATAATCTCTTTTACAATACTAAAATTAATTCACGTGCATAAGTATGTTTCACATGAATAAGAAAAATTGTAACAAAAGAACATAACTTATTCACAATTCATAAACAAACACATGTTCTCAAGTATATAAATCAACGTCGACAAGACTATCTAACTTACACAAGCACGCAGTTTAATTTTTTGAAAATAGCACACAAATCACAACAAAAAAAAAAAAAAAAAAAAAACTAAGGCAATTAGACAATTTATATTACACCTCCAAACTTAAATTAAACATTATCCCTAATGTGAAATTAAAAGAAAATGAGGAGAGTTTCCATGAATTGTCTGCATTGTCATTGACGTTATGGTGCTATGATTCTGGGTTTGATGGATTCTTTTTCTATTTTCTCTGTCAAACTTGAGATTTCCTACATAAAAAATAAACTCATTACTAATTAAAATCTGACACTAATTATCAAAAACTAGGAGATTGAAAGGTAAAAAGCTTGGATTCCCTTCCAATAAGCTCTTCTTTAATGTCTCTAACTTAATATAACCGTAGTGCCTAAGTTGGGTCATTTTGCGGCACTTCTCTCACATTTCCAAGCTTGTTCCTCGGCGTTAAACTCTTCTTCAATATAGTATGACCACTAGTATTAAGAGGCGCTTAGTTTTTCTTTCTGTCAGGCGGATTGGTGTCTTGAGCTAAGATGGAATACCCCACATCCTTGGTCCCTGTGTAGCTTCCGACAGCAACAATATCAATCTTCGAGTAACTAGTTGTCATGTACTGCTCTAGAGGGTCATAAAATAATTCTATTTTGAAATTTTTACCCTCCACTGTATCAATTGTTTGGACTATGTGGAAAGTGTTGACTTTTTCTGAGGACTTCTTCGTTTGATAAATGTTGAACATGATTTGCTCTTCATTAACCCCCATTATCAATTTTCCTCCTTAGATATCAATTAGAGCTTTTCTAGTTGCCAAGAAGGGCCGACCAATAATTAATGGTAATTCTTGATCTTCATCCATACCCAAGACCACAAAGTCTACCAATAAGATGAACTTGACAACTTTAATCAACACATCTTCAATGATCCCTCTGGGGTATGTGATGGATCTATCTGCTAGTTGCAAAGTGATTGTGGTTGGCTTTAACTCTCCAAGACCCAATTTCTTGAATACTGATAGGGACATCAAATTGATGCTAGCTTCAAGGTCACACGATGCTTTATCAAAAGTAGAAGTGTCGATTGTGCAAGGAATAAAGAAGCTACCCATGTCTTTTAGATTTTGGGGGAGCTTCTTTTGGAGAATGGCACTACATTCTTCTATTAATTTCACTATCTCAAACTCCTCCAACTTCCTTTTCTTTGACATCACTTCCTTCAGGGATTTGGCATAATTAGGCATTTGTGCCAAAGCATCTGCAAAAGGAATGTTGATGTGAACCTTCATAAAGACTTCCAGGAATTTTACAAACTACTGATCAAATTTCTTCCTCAGGAAACTCTATGGATATGGCAGTTGTGGCTTCAATATCGATGTATTATTTGGGAATGAAATTAAGTTAGGCTTAGAAGTCTTCCTTGTTACCTTTGCCTCAACCGTCTGCTCTTCAACCAGTTTTTCTTCAACATGATCTGAAGTAAGTGTAGGAATCAAAGCATCTGTAGGCTTCCTAGTGTTCCATTGAGTTGACCTCGGTGCCATTGGAAAATTTCCTTACTGTTGGGAATTTATTGCAGTTGCTAGCCGACCAATCTGTAACTGATTTTTCATTGTAGTCCTGATGAGTGTATTTTTATTCGAGACCTAAAATAATGAAATATATTCTAAATTATTGTATTATTTATGTTTAATAGGTGAAATTCTATGAATGAAAAAGGAATTGAAAGAAAGAGGCAAGATGTGACGAAAAATGATAAAATCCAAAGTACAAGGACTAACTTGCATTACATGAAAGAATTGAGGATTTGAAAAGCAAACATTAACTAATTGGACCTCAACTTGGATGGACTTTTGGTTGGATTAAAAAAAATATGTTTTATATATACACACATATATACACGACAACCATGACAAAAAGAGAAAGAGAACACACACGCATATAGAAAAAATCGTAGAGGCTCAAGGAAGTAAAAAACACATATAGAGAAAGAAAAAAGGGAGGTGACAGCTGAAAGATATATTATATACACACACAGATTAATGTAGCTTTGGAGGGAATCATGAGAGTATTGACTGCAACGTAGGTAGTCATTCTGCTCAGTCAGTAGAGGATGTAAATTATGCTCAAAATTTTCAAAGACAGCAATACAATCAAAATCCTAACACTTACTAACCAAGCTAGAGGAATCACTCAAGTTTTCAATGGAGCAACAATCTGGGAGCTCAGATTGTGCCACAACAGACTACACCACTAGGTTTTCGGCAAACTGAAAATAAATCTTCATTAGAAGATATTGTTACTAAATTGGCGAAGGTATCTACCCAATACATGCAAAGAACAGATAAAACCTTACAACCTCAAGGAGCTGCCATAAAAAAATTTAGAAAATCAGATGGGACAAATAATGAAAGCACTTTCAGAGGGTCATGGAGTTCAACTGTCAGAGATTAATATAAAGAGACCATTTGCTACAAAAGAAAATGTACATTTGTTGCGTATTTTTATATCGCAAGTGTACGATATCGTAACAAGTAATATAGTGGACCTAAGAGTCCGGATTATCATTCCCACGAGGACTATACTTTAGACTTAATTTACTTTTTCTAACTCCTATTTGATAAAA
>CAIGRS010274555.1:0-12105 GCA_903798395.1 Fraxinus floribunda
AAAAAAAAAAAAAAAAAACAAGCTCTCTTGATTGAAACTTTAGGCAAAATCTCGAAGCCCTTGTGATTCATTTCTTCCAAAGCTTACGATTTTCTGAATAAAGATGACTATCTATACTGGGTGCATTTTCTTAGTTAAGCTTGAAATATTTACTTATAAGTAGATAAGTAATTATAATATTAACAAATTTATTGGTCAAATTATAAAATTAGTAAGTTACTTATAATGAAGGGAACTTTTTTATAATAAATCTGTAAGATAAAAATAGTATATTTAAATACCTTGTATTATCAACTAAGAACATTAACCTCAACATTAGGACAATGTTGTGTCGTGCCTATCCTGACCATTATCTAAACATATATTGAAAGACAACAAGTTTCGATTTTGTTTGAAGCGAGATGGGAAGTTGAAGTTAGGTCTTCATGTGAAGGATCGCAGCTATATTTAATTTGATCACTAGAAACCACAATTTCCTCAACTTCGATCACACTATGCAAGAATTAGTTCAAGTTTTATTTCCTTTCAAGTTGTAAAAAAAAAACATTTATAATTGCAAATACTTATTATTATTCATCAACTTTTAATGTCTACTAATGTCACTTAAATTTTTCTAATATACTAATTTTAAAAAATTTCCGACAATTGTACGCTAATCGAATTTACAAATTTCTTATATCATTTCGAAACTTATCTCAAGAACTACATTATGGGCATGTCAAATAGTTCAAACATATATAAAAAATAGTTAAAAATACATTAAACGTGAGTCTTTAAAAAGAAGTCTAAATTGCAATCAATTATTTCATTAACATTTATTATTTGTGCGATACAAATTTCTCAATGTAATTTTCATCATTTTATTAGGAAATTTTCAAAANAAAATACATTAAACGTGAGTCTTTAAAAAGAAGTCTAAATTGCAATCAATTATTTCATTAACATTTATTATTTGTGCGATACAAATTTCTCAATGTAATTTTCATCATTTTATTAGGAAATTTTCAAAAATTTTACATCCGAAAAAGTCATATCCCATATAAATTTTCGAATGTAAAATTACATGGGGTACGATTTTTTTGGACATAAATTTTCAATTGTAAAATTTTTCCCAACTTCTTTAAAAGTTCGATTGTGCTCCCCCAACGTTCAAGTTCTGCGTCCGCCCCTGAAGTTATGGATGTCAATCCGGCTCGTCGACTTGGGTGGCCCACAGCTCGGACCGTAAAAAGCCAGAGCCGGCATTGCGGGCAAAAAATGCACCGTGTCATAGGCCTACCTAAAACAAGCAGCAACCAGCCTGTCTACTTGCCTGAAGCAGGTAGCTAGCAATTTGCTGCTCATGCAGTTGTATTAGAAAAAAAAAAATGAGTTGGTCCGACTCAGTAAAGTCCGAGCCTAAAGCTGGAACCAACCTCAATTTTTCGGATAAGTTTGGGCTCAGCTTGGCTAGGGCCAAAAAAGACCAAGCAATTTTTTGTCTGAGCTGTGTCCGAGTCGCGAGCTTTCACTTGCGATAGGCTCTGGCTCGTTTACATCCCTACATAAAGCTTTCTTTAAATTGTCTTTTCAAGTCAATATATAATAAGTTGAAGGTAATCTAGCAAAATAGACTATTATCGCAAGGTGCCCCTTCATGCGCTAGAAGGAAAGGCACCCCATGATAATTTGATTTTGTAGCCACCTTGATTATCTTCAAGTAATTAACAAAAAAATGTCGGCTATCTCAACAATTTGTTCAGTAAAATATAGTAGGGAGAATTACAAAAATGATCAATAAACTCCAAAAACGCCCCCAACATCCGGATTCTTCAATGAGTAATACATAGCATTATGTTGACATAATTGACAAATGTTATGTGTAGTAGCATATTTCTTCTTCAATAGCTTCAAAATCTCTCTTATATACGGATGCAAGCTCGAATATTCCTCTATCAAATCAATAAACGCACCCCCCCCCCCCCATTATTTCAACACGACAATTCAATTGAACCCTGTTCCAATTGAACCCGATGGCTCCACCCCAATTGCATAGCACAATGCAGGCACATGGGTTGATACAACCCAACCCTCAATAATTTCATCACCAGCAATGACACCAAAGGCAGGAAAAAAGCTTCCGAAGGTGGCTGTTTGTGAAAGAGATATGAGGGGTGGGGCGTGGGGTGGAGCTAGCTTTTTGTT
Source organism: Fraxinus floribunda (assembly GCA_903798395.1). Classification (NCBI taxonomy): domain Eukaryota; kingdom Viridiplantae; phylum Streptophyta; class Magnoliopsida; order Lamiales; family Oleaceae; genus Fraxinus; species Fraxinus floribunda. The sequence continues at coordinate 2,185 of CAIGRS010274555.1, forward strand.
TTTTGTTTTAGTTTAATTCAAAGTTACCATTTTACCCCTTCTATAATTAGTCAAAAATCAATTTTTTGAGTCAACTAATGATCAAACTAACTGTTTTCATTCATTTGGACTCTAAGTACAAGTTTTTCAAAGGTTTAATACCGTGAGTAGCACAAATGAAAGATTTGGGTTAAGTCTTCAATAAAACGAGAGATTTATTATTGTGAATGCAATTCTCCCTAAAATATATTATACAACACTAAATAGCATCATCAAAGAAGACAACTTAAAACTTTATGCTAATATCAGTATTGTATATCAAATACGCCACCAGTGATAACTAGTGAGCTCCCTGAGGAACTTTGGGACATTATATCCTTTAGTTTTAGTCCAGTCACTTAATCAATGAAGAGGGAAAATGAAATAGAAACTGGTAGACTCCATCAAAAGATTTAGTACAAAAAAATTGTAAAATGTAGTAGTATTTATGCCAATTGCATCTCTGCTGATGGAGTCCTAAAGGGTCGTGTTCCTATCGATTAACAAGGATATCTAGGCTTCACATCGAACTACAATTTACACAGTAAATCTCTACAAGAATATTTCAGCAACCTTATGTCTCAGGGGAAAAATAGAAAAGAAGAAAATCGGACCCCCGCTCAAGAATCAAAGCTTGCCCCAGGATTTAGAGACTTGGAATCGGGTTGATGGTTGAGTAAATCTTCTGAAATTGTCAATTATTCTTCATCATTTGGAGCTTTTGCCAACCTGAAATCCTATTATCATATATTGAATGTCGTCACTTGTGAACAATTACCTGATGCAGCAGAAGACATTCCTTGAGAAATCCTCAGATTCTCCCATAGTCATGATGCTTACTCTTTGGCACAGTACATCCAGGGAATTCACACCATTCGACTGAATCATCCGAGGAATGCAAATTTAAATGCAGAGTATGTTTCTTCTCGAAAATCACCTGCCCAAGTTCACACATTCAAGGAGTGATTCTGTTTGTCCATTGTCACCAGAACCTTTCCGTGTCTTATTCTTGTCACTAAGAGCTTTTCTGACCGCATTTTGAATCTGTTTCTCGTGCTCTTTGAGCATTTCCTCCATATTTCCACCGGGAAACAATGGGCCAGAATAATGGATCCGAGTCTTCTTTGGAGTATAACCCTGTCATCAAATCCAAGATGATAAGAAACTTTTAAGTGTTTCTTCTCTCTTCTAAGTACTAAAACGGGGGGCGGGGTGTGGGGATGTTCCCTACATGATGAAAACATAAAATTAAGTAACTTCTTACCATTGTGGTCTCCTTACGAGGAACCCGTCCATCATTCTTGTAAAAATTTGGTCCCAGCAAATGGTGGGAGGACTCGGCATCATTTAAATGATTATATTTGGTACTCAAACGGTCTTCCTGCCACTGTGAGTGGGAATTGGCCTCTCTGCTTAAATCAAGTTGTGAAAAGCCACGAGCAGCTACCGAATTCGAGAACTTGGACAGTCGTGCTGCGGACCCTGAGCATTTATGAGAACCAATTTGAGGCCTTCCATCCGCAATATTTAAGGAATTTCCAGATCCATCCTTTTGCATTAAATGCCCTGTATGCAAGGATCCTCTGAAAGGCTCAATTGGGAAGCCAGAAGCACCATCTTCTTCTGGAGGGTACTTCTCGCTGTTGCTTTTGGGATTTGACTGCCCTTTCCGTTTCTTAATATCAGAACACGGGTTAATATAGAAATGCAACTGCCATATTAAATCATATAATACGGGCCTATAAAACAAAAAAAAATAAAAAAAAATACCTGTATAGACGTATGTAATTCAGCATTAGCATCAGGTGCTGGCACTGCTTTAGATCCCTTTCTGTTGGATTCAACTCCGCCTCCTTTTCCACCAGCAGCTCTTTGCCTGGTGACAAGTTCAAGGGATTTCATGAACATTATAGGCGTCCATATTTTATTTGAACAAAAGAACAAAAATATACATCATGACCAAGATTCCAATGATTCTTTCGAAGTATGATATAACATGCAAGCCACTGAACACTGCCTCATTACACAACAGCACAAGACATCTTGACAAACAATGCTACCAGAAGTTCTTTAGAATTTATACAGATCAAGAGGCAGAAATCACAATTCATAATTTCTCAAGGATAAGATTGAATGTGCACCTTCTTGCCTCCTCATTGTGAACCTTGGCATCAAACTCCTTGCTAGGAGGGTATTTGGGCAAAGATGACGGGTCACAAGGTAGAGGTTTTGCAGTGAAAAACTGAAAAGAGACATCTCATAAGTACATAGCTTCAAAAAATGTATTATGTCGCTGTAATTAATGCTTTTTTGATGATAAAAATAAAATAAAATATTTGATCAGAAAACCACATGGCATACAGCACAAAGCATAAATTTGATCTAGATAAGCTCTTGTTTGACATCCATTTTTTTTTCTGATTTTCTCATTCTCATTCTCATTTTTTTTCTCTTTCTTCATTTCAACCGCACATATCATTCTCTTTCTCAATTTTATTTCTTTCTTCAATTCAACCACACATTCTATCAATAAAATAATATTACACATAAATCCAAAAATTCTCCTTACTTTTTAACCACACATTCTTCCATCAATCACTATTCCAAATCAAATTCTTCTCCAAAATGGGTGTCAAACACAACCTAAACTTCATCTTAATGGCACAAGTGCAAATATAAGCATGGCTTCATATAAATTTGATGCAAACATAACCAAATGGAACAGTGTAACACATAATCACCTCCACAATCATTGTTGTTATTTAGCCCCTGTTTGGTCCCCATTTTTTCTGAAACTTATTTTCAACCACATATTCTCTCATACAAATAATTTTACACGTAAACCCAAAACTTTTTCCCCTTTTTAAACCACACGTTCATAAAAAAAAAATCATCGTTTCTAAACACATTTCTCCTAAAAAAATGGGTCTCAAACAGGGGCTTAACGTTCATGATTATAAACAGTCTTATAATTGTTGTTCCTAAAACTGTTACCACTATCATTTTCATTTTCCTCTAGTACTAATCTTATAGTATGTGCCTTCTGCGCCTATATAGTGCCTTGAGGAACACGAGCGTTAATTTAGCAACCCCAATAACTGAATGGCAATTAAGTACAATTCACCCCTCTTGAAATATTATGAGTGTACTTGGTTACAAATGTACAGATCATTTTACAATTTCAATAAACTCATTTAATGGGTTTTGATCAACGCATTCTTCTCGTGGAATGTAATAGTTTTATAGAAGTTAAAACAAGAATCCAAATAAATATTTCAGCATACTTTATTTTAATTTCATGAAATCTGATAAGAGTGTCCATCTTATATTAAAATCATATATTATTGCTAGTTGAAAAATTCGATTTCCAAAGATACTTCCAAGGAAATAGAAAAACTCCAGAAATACTTGGATAACAAAATGTAAAGTAGCAATGTTTTATGTCAAAATGCATTGCTTTTTATGAGTACTTTTATTTCTTCTTAATAAAGAACTAAAGTTCAACTGCATACAACTTCAAGAATTTCAAGGGTGTTCATAGTGAAAAGCTTTTGAAAATGTTGAGTCGAAGTAATGATAGTCCCTCTTGAAAAGAGAGACTAAAATGTGGCTATCTTCCTTTCTTCTTTTGATCTAAAATCAATTTGGACTCCAATCAAATCTTTAATAGAGATAAAAAAAAGTTGGGGAGAAATCTGTATGTGACACGTAAAAGGTTGCTATACAGTATGCAATAAATATTAGGAAGATGCCTGATGGTTAACTCGGGAGAATTTTAAGAAGCCCCTATACAATACAATTAGAAATCAATAGAAACAATAAGAATGAGCTACCAATGAAAGAAATCAATTAGCTACGCACCTAAGCCTTTCTACACACTATACATCATAATCTCTCAAAGGATAGCAGATCACAAAGCATTCAAGCGCAAGAGAAGTAAAGATGCAGGCAACTCGGTTTTTCAGAGACCTAGATTATATACATAGAAGACATCTTTTGAATTCCAGAATTTAATGAAGACAAAGGCTAAATGTCATACCCCGAGCCCATGGGATCAGGATCAGTAACTGCCAAAAGTTGGCACTCAAGTTGGATAATTATATACTCCAACTGGAAATTTATAAATCAATGTATAAAGACGAATAGTAGTGGGTCCCACGAAACATGTGGATAATAATTAGTAGTTAAGAACCTGTTTTACTTTGACAGAATTTATAAGCCAATTTATGAATTGTATCCAAAAAGAGGCTAAAAACACAACCAACATTGAAATGGTGTTCCTCACCTACCCAATGTAGGACTACGGTTCAAAGTGCTCAATCTGACAAATTTTTGGAGAAAATTAGTTTTACCCGACTTTGAAGAGCAGAAGTTGTTGATCCTCGACACTCCGGCTCAAAAGCAAGGAGAGTTTCCAAAAGTTCTAATGCAGTAGGCGGGAAGTCCTTGAATGTATCAGCCACAGAACGTCTGTAAGGTTGTTGAGGTTTGAAAATTGTCGCATGCGGCAATTTTGATTTCCTCCAGTATTCTTCAGACGGAGAACCACAAAGTTTAAAGATTTTGTGCAGCTGTTCGACCTGCATACAAATTTAAATGGTAACAAATAATGGGTCATAAAAATTACACACAAAACATTATTAAGTGAAGACTTCTTGGAAAAAAAATTTAAATATTTGAGCAAGATCCCAAGACAGGCACCAAAATAGAAGAGAGTCTTGTGAAACTAAAAAATAACAATTTGCACCCAGGATGATTGATATTGGCAGAATCATCCATGCCTTATTAATATTATTTATACATTCATAATGATACCATGAACGCTTTAGGCACCCTTAATGTATATTTTTCAGATGCCACTACACAATCACAACCTGTTTTTTGCAAAATGGATACAAAGGACCCATGCTTCAGCACCTGGAAGTGGCTCCAGGTGCAACAGCAAGCACCAGATATTGCATACGTTAGGAAACATCTAAAAAATATATAATCTTCTGGTTTTAAACTCGCGGCATAGTAGTAACAGAAAAAGACCCTATATCCATAACATATTAATTATAAAAATCATAAAAAGGTAAAGCCTTGCTGCTGACATGGTAAAAAGTAAGATACTATCACGCCTCAAGCACGGAGGGGATTCTTTGAGCATGACCAACACATGGGCCTTGTTTTCCAATTATCCAAAATAAATAGTCCAGGTTATTTACCAAACCCATGTGGGATATCAGGTTAGAGAACCAAGAATGCATAAAATTCCAAAATATATTCAGTTTTAGAAGAAAAATTAGTTTGCCTGGAATTTCACCCAAACCATATTCTTGGAAACGCTTTAGATAAATAAATGTACCACTTTTATGGTGTGTATCTACGTGTCAAAAAACAGAGAATATGAATGCTTTCTCCATACCTAAGAAAAAGTTAATCATACCGCTTCAGTTACTTTTATAGAATTATAGGAAATATGGGTTATTATTAACAGCTCTTTCATTTCTTTCCGAAACCATTTTAAGAACAGAGCAGACAAATGTGTTTTCTCTTATCAGATAAGTGGATCCATTTGTTGGAGAACCGAAAATAAAATTGCCTAAAAGGTCAATACAGCCAACAGCATCTCTACTGCTTTCTTCAGATGTTAAAATTGAAGGACCATGTGAAACAGAAATGTAAAATACTCTTAGCCGATAGTAGAGGGTAATCTTTCTACAAAACATAATAGTATCATTTTCATGAATAAAACATAAAACGAGAAATCAAGCAATTATAAAACAAAGCAGACTTGAGCATGTGCAAGCCCACATTGATCTGGGAATGTACCTCTGTTCTTCCAGGCATGATTGGCTTGCCTGCAAACAGTTCAGCAAGAATACAACCAGAACTCCACAGATCTACAGCTACTCCATACTCTGTAGCACCAAGTAAAAGTTCAGGAGGTCGGTACCACAAGGTAACAACACGACTAGTTAGAGGCTGCTTCTGATTGGTTCGGAAAAAGGTTGCCAGCCCAAAATCACCAATCTTGAGATTTCCATTGTTGTCAATCAGAAGATTTGAACCCTTGATATCTCGGTGCAGGACTCCACGACTGTGACAATGTTCAAGTCCACAAAGCAGTTGCTGCATGTAACATTTGATCTGCATGCCCACAGTAAAAAAAAAAAAACATTGACCATAAAAGAAAGGTCGCAACAGGTCGTTTCAAATATATACAGAAACATGAAAAAGATTGGTAGATGTTGTCAAAAGTGTCATGTTATTCATCCAATCCAAAACTACATCTGAAGAACCAGAACATATATAGTCACAGCTTGGGTATGATATGGATTATATTTATCACAAACTTTGCTCGTCTAAATCAAATTTTGAGAAAAAGATTTCAAGATGTCCATTCATTACCAGAACTAGGCATGACAGTCTTGAGTAAGTAATGTTCTCGATAGGCTCAAATTGAGCAAAAATGAGACTTGGTCTAGGCTAAAAGTAGACTAGAGTAATTGAAAAAGTAGCTCGAAAGATATAAGGATTGACCAATCTAAAAGCACAGTTAAATAACATAGCATCTTATATATTTATTTAGATGTAAAGTTCACAGAAATGCATTGATCGGCTACATTGCACTCTCATCTGCATTATATCTATTCAAATGTTTTAAGAGGGAAAAAAAAAAAAAAAACAACAACAGCATGGTCTTTATAAACCATCAAAGAAAAAGGAAATAGAAGAAAAACCTACTTATTTTAGGTGTAATGATTGAACCAACAATCTAACTAAATGAAGCAGAACAACAGTTTATGAGAACTTAGTTTCATAGAATTTCATAGCAACATTGTTTCAACCTATCATAGTCGGTTTGCTCAAACCAAAAGCTTGACAAATGACGTCTCGGATTCTGCTCTGGTGGAATTCCAAATTTATAATGCCCTAAAACTAGGCTGCTAGAAGATAAAGATCATGCACAAATTAAGATAGTGTAGATCTCATTATATGATTCTACAAACAACATCAAGATTTATAAATCACTAATCAGTTTATGATATGCACTTTACTAGGGGGTGTAGATTTATTTAAAAAGAAAAGACTACAGTTATGATTTATGAAGAATCTATAACTCAGAAGATATAAATAACAACAATGGAGCCCCTATCTTGAGCTAAATCAAATAGCAAGAAAGAAGGAGAGACCTGTGGCTCAGTAAACCTAACTGCTGGAGAAGCTGCAAGTCCTGCAAGGTCGTGCTCCATGTACTCAAATACAAGGTACAAATTGCCTGAAACCCTGGAAGTGACCAGACCTTCAAGCTTCATCACATTTGGGTGATCCAGCCTACGTAGAATAAGGATTTCCCTAGCCATGAAACGGACACTTTCTGGATCCATGTTAACAAACCGCACCTTTTTCAGAGCAACAATTCTTCCAGTTTCAAGGTCACAAGCTCTGTACACACTGCTGTATGTCCCTTGACCAATCTGTGAAATTGCATTGTAGTAGTTGAAATAATTTTACAGTGATTTATACCAGAAAGAAGTCGAACAACACTTAGATCATGTCAATGTTTCAGATGCAAGTCCCATAATTACCTTCCATAGCTTGGATCAAGTCAAAGTAAAGTTGAATGATGTGTACTGCTTCTAAGAAAATAATATATTGGAGTATAAAAGAATATACTTCTCTCCTTGGAGTTCAACAGAAACCCATGTGGCAATCTAAGATATTCGGGTTTAGCACTTTAAGGAGTCAACAGCATTAAAAGAGCCAGAAATGATCATCTCTTGCTAAAAGCTTAAAATTTATGTGGTTTTTACAGAGAATAAGTTTTGACTCAATTAGAACAGAACGTTATAGTGACCTATCCTAAGCGCTAGACCCACCTTTCACGCCATGAACTGTTTGATTCTTAACAAAGTATAGCATAATGTAAAACGAGGAGACTTGATCCATGAATTCGTCTAAGTCCAGTTAAGATAGGGAATCTCCGAGGGCAACAAAATACTTACAATCTTCCCTCAAATTCAAAGTTTAGCAAAATTTCTACATGATTGGAACTAAAGTGACTGGTGGAAAGTGAATGCATAATGATGTGCACAAACAGTGGAATCTGACCGATGGAAAGCTGGAAAGCCAAATAAACAAGATGATGGAAAAACTTACACATGTAAACAAACACATAAATGAGAACGAAATGGAAGTTGGAGGTACAAACATATGAATATATACAAGTACCGGGGGTGGAAATCTTCATTTTATTATACCTTATCCAGCTTCTCGAATGAGTCTGCCTTTCGAGGTACCCATCCTTTGATGGCCTCTCCAGCCACGGCAGTCAGCCATGATGGCCATCCAGCAACAACTTGTGCCCCATCAATTCCATTTCGAGTGCTAAATACTCTACACATCTGCGGCTGCCCTCCTCTTGCTCCAGGATCCATTGTTGCCCGTCTTTGCATATGGGGAACCTCAGTTTTATCAGAAACTATAGGCTTTTTCTGCCCCTCGTCCCACAATGCTGGGGTAGAGCCTGCACTTTTCTCAGCATGCTCCTCCGATATGAGCCTTTTTGTTGCATCATTTCCTCCATTATCAACATCCACAAGAACTTCGTCCTTTCTTGATGAAGATACGAATCTTTTAGAAGATTTCTTCGATACTTTCTCTTTCTTAACTTTATTCTCATCTTTCGATCCTTTAGAGCAAATGCAGCCCATACCAATTAAGAGTTTCAGTCTCTCGTGCTTATTAATCTGAAACTTTATACTCCTAAAATAAAAACCTAATTTATTTTTCCCAAATACCCGTAGCATTTAGCTGTGATCTTATCAGCATTCTATGCACCCAAGAACACTCCAATAAATCAAAAGATCCTTAAATTAGTAGTAATCCAATTCTATAACCAATGTAGCATCCGAATCTTAACCCCCACAAAATCAAACTCTTGATATCCAGTGTATACAAACTACAGCATTAACAAAATCTCGGAGCCCAGATTCTTAAATCAATAAAACTTGAAGACCCAAATATCAAGCCCCTCAAATTCTTTGCTGAACGGTAAGTGCACAATGAAATCAGACATGAAATAAATACCTCCCCAATAAATTCAGAAGCTCCGGTATGGTATCAACAGAAAATGATTCTGAACACAGCCCAGATCTCGAAAACAAATATTTTTAACAAAAAAACAACCCACATTGCCACAAAATCAAAAATACCCCCAAAAAAAATCAAAGAGAAAATGATAACATTATTTTTTGAGAAACAGAAATTGAATCGATGTGAAGCGTGAATTCCGGGTTTGGGATGGCTGTTCCACAATTATCTACGGTAAATTGACCAGCCCCTGATTTTTTTCTTATTCAACAATACACAACTTTTTGATAGACATGAAATGAAACAAAAACAAAGAGAGATTTTCGGATCTGAAGCGTCCCTAGAAATGCGAGTTACCCCTTGATATTTGGACCAACAACAAATACTGTACAAGGCAGAAAATTTATATATTTCTTTAAAATCTGTAAAGACCTCTTTTTTGAGCAGTTGAATGAAAATTCTGTCAGAAATTCTGCTGAATTTTTTTATTTTTTTTTTTCTATTTTCCTGAGAGGGAGAATGAAGCGTGTCTTGTGAGGAAGAAGGAAAGAATACAGTAAGACCGTAAGGCCCACTGCATTTTTCGTTGGATGACACGTGGCAACCTAGTGTGCTAAGTGGGACCCACTTCAAATCCCTCTCTATACAGATATTTTAGTGCATGTTTGGACTTGGTCTCGGCTTTATTTAAGAAAATAACTATAAGAGTGTGTTTGAACTACATTATTTTCGAAAAATGTATTTTAGAATAGTAGATTGATAAAGAATATGTGGTTGAAAAAAAAAGAAAAAGTTATTGTTGAAATGAAAAATGTAATTTTATTG
>CAIGRS010274599.1:0-11906 GCA_903798395.1 Fraxinus floribunda
TGATTTAAAGTTGAAGGATTCAATTAGGAAAGGAAAACTATTTTAACCCACACTTATATTTGTATTCACCGGCCTAAAAATTGTGTTTAACAATTTAGGGTAGAGAACATAATTGTGAATACAATGATATGATGTGGAGTTCAAGTATGTTCCATAAATATTCAAGGGATCGAAAATACTAGAATTAATGTTGGAAAATGAGTTTGGGGTATAGCGAGAGCCGATATGTAATGTTCATCTAGTAGAGTTACTATATATCCCTAACAGGTTTATAGTACTGTGGGCTCTAATATTACTCGTTGGTCGCACGATCTATTTATCGTATGAATTTTTGCAAGATAGATCTTGAGAAAGATCTAACATATGACATTCGGTGTCCCTTGTGGTTCGAATCAAACCCATCATGTTCGAGTGGGAGATGTTAGAAAACTACGGGGTTGCCCATGTGGGATGACTTGATCCACAAGTAATAAAAAGGGTTGGAGAGAATTGTTGAATTTGAAGTTCAAACATACAACTCCCTACAACCACCATTAACTCCCCTTCCATTCATTATGCATGGAAAATAGAAGGAAGAAAAGGGCATGAAAAAGATAGTGAAAATTCGTATGGAAATTTACAGAAAAATTGGAAAGTCCTTATAACCATATTTTTTGCATGAAATCTCACAAAAATTGGCTAATAATCCCATTCCATTGTGATCGGGATTGAAATAATTGGAGAACAAGAAATGCAGATTGTCGGAGTTTTGGAATGCAAGGTGATTCAACCATTAAAAGATCTTGGAATTCATTATTTCAAGTAACGAAATTCATGTTAAAGAATGCTACAAATTCTTACAAATGATCTTCTCTTTTGTGATCATAATCTGTTCGTGTAGAATTCAATAGAATTCCTATTGACATTTTCTTGGTACCCACTTATCCATACAATCTATACTTTGAGAAATACCAAAGAAGGCTTAGGAGTTCGAGAAGATTTCTAAACCGATTGTTGCTTTGTCCAAGATTTCACATGCAGCATTAGATCACACTTAGAGGGTAACTTCCACTTATCCCCAATGTAATTAATTTGTATTAGTTATAATACGAATTAATTAATTAATCAGATTGACCAAATTTTAATTGTAAGATTTTTGTGATAGTTAACATTTTCTACTAACTTATTTCCAACACTTGTCTCCTGATGGAAAATTAGATTTTCTCAGATCATGATGTGATTCAAAATTAATAATCTCTTTTAATAATTTACCCATTTGTTAAGAAAAGTCACATGTTGTTGACTACATTCCTTCAAGAGTAGGTAATTTTCATATGGAAAACAATTTGAGCGTTGAGAAATTTTAGTTTTACTAAATAGATCATAAGATCTTGATACAAATCGATAAGTGTAGTTTATACACTTATTCGGGCTCTAAAATATTGACATTTCGTAATTATTTTAATGAAATTTTAGCCTAATTTATTATATAATATGTTACTAGGTGAAACTCAATTAATGAAAGTGGAATTGAAAGAAAGAAAGAAGCGAAAATTGGCGAAAAAGGGGAAAGATTCAAAGTTTGGAGAGCTAAAGTGCAAAGACTCAAAAGTTATGTTGAAACACACAATGAAGATTCGAGAATGTTAGGGGTCAATTGGATACAACTAAAAGTAAAAGGACTGAAAATATGATAAAAATACGTTCACAAATCAATTTCAACCACACAAGAATGTTCAAATTTTTAGTTGGAGCCAATAGTCCCATTTTTGGCCCAATAAACGTTCGAATTGAAAAATAGATATTTCTAGTAAAGTTATAGTCTTTTGAGTTATCTTTCCAATGCATTTTGAATTTCCTTAATCGAATATTGGGAGAAAAAGTAATAATAAAAATACTAAAGGAAAAAAAAAAAGCAGAGTTTGGAATATCGAGTCAGCGCCCAGGAACTGTGTTTGCCTGAAAGAAGCCAATTTTTATCGAGATGCAACGCCTAGTGCTTAGACTATGCCTGGATCTACATCGAGGTAGCCTAGGCGCTACCTCCTAGCACTTAGGTGCTGCACAATAAATTTTAGGGTTATACTGTTTTGGGCAGCAAAAAGCCCACAAAAACTCCAAATTTGGGGAGAACGTGTAGGGGAATATAAATAGTAGAAAGGAGGCACTTTTATAGAGTTCCACACATTGAGAAAATAAGGATACAACTAGAGATTGAAAAGTACAATTCAAAGGAGGAAAACATCAATGAATGAGTTTTGAAACATTGATTGGAATATGAAGAAGATTTCGATACAAGATTGATTACTTTTTCTACATCTTTATTCAAAACCCAGTGATGTATTCAATAACAAATTCTTATTTTTCTTCTTCCATCATTATGACTAGCTAAACTTTATATTAGGGCGAACGATGTAATTTAATTGAAACCATTTATGTCTTTTATTCAAGATTCATGTTACTTTATCTTACATGGATTTTGCAATGAGTTTAATGCATTAAATTACTTGATCACTAATTTGATGATTTTGTGAATCTTTTACAAATCGAGAGGTGAGTTCGAGATTTAAATCATATAGTAAGATATGGTATATTAGTATAACGTGTAGAGATAGCTATACTGAATATTACGATCATGACATGAATTCTTAGAACTAATATTTCATTTTAACTAAGGTAAATTCACATAGAGATATGAGATTGAAGTAGTTAAATAGACTCAATAAGAACTCGAGAGGGGTAAATTGAATGCAATAGAAGAATTCGATCAAACATAGGTCATGAATCTTGAATTAAGAATTAATGGTGATCAGTAGATGAAATTGTCGTACTCTGATATATTCCCATATTTATTCCTCAATCGTCCGTTGTGTGCAAAATTTTGATATTTTCAATTAATTACAAGTAGTTAGAAAGATAATCACAACAATCACTAAATTTTATTATTCGTATTTAATCAAATTGAAGTTAGGAATAATTGAATCAATTGTTAAATATTAGTCATCGTGGAAACGATATCCGAACTCGTAGGTCCACTAATTTACTTGTTACGATCCGTACACTTGCGGGATCTACAACAAGTTTTTGACGCCGATGTCAGGGATTACTTTTATTTAATATTGGTTTTAATTACTTCTTACTTTTGTTTGATTTTATTTTTCTTTTTTCTTTTTCAATTGATCTACTTGTTTATGGATAGATTAACCAACTTGTGAATATTGTGGAGCATTACATAAGGAAAGCTGTATTTGATGATCCTATGAACAAGATGATTCCAATGAAATAGTTACGCGAGACATTATAATGCAAAAATATAAAAGGATTGAAGATAAAGTAATTCTTGATTAGCAAATACCATGCCAATAGAAGATCTCTTCATAATTCAACCCGAGGAACCAACTAAAGTCGAAGAACTTGTAGAAACGAATAAATTAATCACGAAGGATCCAAATGAATTAGTGGCATTCAAAGAAGATGGGATTAGCATGCAAACCTCCACCTTCATTGATTTTGTGATTAAAGATGATGAGAAGATCGAAGTATTCTTAGTTGAGTTCGAATGGACAATTTAGGCAAGTCAACCATATTCAAAAGGGCCAAGTACGATTTTGGAGGACGTGTGAAATATGGAGCAAAGTCAAATTAAGCACGTTAAACATGACCTCCAAAGCCATATCCAAAGAATCATGAAGCACTTATACTAAAGTCTAGCTAAATACTTTAAATTAAGCGATTATTGGGAAGCAATCAAATTTCTTACCCTTTTATTTATTATGCTTTCATATTTGCATTGCATATAGTCTATTAATGTGTATTAGTTTTAGACATGTTTCTGTTTCGATAAGAGGGTCATCATATCGATATTAAGCCTATTAAAAGAAAATTATATATTTGAGTAAAAAAAGTAGGAAATTTATGTGGCACATTTTTCAAAACTCCAGGGGCATATTAAAATATTTGATTGTCATATACACCACATTATTGCTTTGAAAGTGTCTCTTAACTCTTATATTTGTTTTCTTTCAATTTTCAAGGGTACATCTATCAAGCAAGAGGTAGCTTAGAAAAGAAATGAATGAACTGATCCAACAAGCCACCTCAAATATCAGACAAAAAATCTTGGGAGTATCTTATTCCTTTCTTCCCCGCCCCTATATGTGCTATACTATACTTTAAGACATTGCGAACAACGTCTATTTTAAATTTGGGGGTGAAAAAATATTGAGTTTTTAGTTTTATTATTCTTATGTGATTGCATGTTTCTACTTCTTTATTATATATATAAAAAATAGAAAAAATGAAATCTTTAAAAAAAAAAAAAAAGATTTTCTTGTTTAGAGTGTGTTTGGTAACAATTAAAATTGAAAATATGGTCGTTATTGGGTCCACCCGTCTAATAAAAGTCAACAATAACGGCTAGTTTTTCAATTTTAATTCGATTTTAATCTCTACCAAACAGGCTTTTAGTATGTGTGTTCTTGTGTGATATGATTTTATTTAGTGTGTTTTGTGAGTCTAAAAAAAATATTTTCATGCAGCTTGTGTAGGTTAGGGAGCCTTGCCGGCAAATATATTTGAAATTATATATTAATTTATGAATCGTGGATATGTTACATACTTAGATTAATTGATTCTTATCCATGTAAAACTTGCTACTATTTGAGCACATGAATTAAATTTAACATTATAAAGTATTGGGTTGATTCATATGCTTAACATGTTGAAATAGTAGAATTTAGATGCTAAACCCGAAAATGACTACAATATATATCTTTCGACAAATTTAGATTAGTTTGAGGGCGATTTTATTGTTGTAGGGAGATATGGATATGAATGGAGATTTCATATATGTAAACACTTGTGGGAATTGTCTAATGTCAATATGATGAAAATCAGGTAAAAATCTTAAGTTAGGGGTTGATTTTTTAGAATGAGTGTTTAACGAGGGACATTGCACTAATCAAGGCAAAAAAAAAAAAGGGAGAAAAAAGCTATCTCATTGTGATGCATCTCTTCATAGCCTTTATGATTCGAGTGATTAAGCCTGTAAGGGTATCTAAAAATTTGGTACCCTATTCATCTGATTTAAGAGTCATCGGCTTAAGATTCACTACAAGGGTCATTGAGAAAGTATAATGGAGAGAAGTTTGCACATAAGATAAACAAAAATTATGTATTTACATACTGCATACCTTGATTAAATCTTAAACACTTATTTGAGAAAGATAGATCTTTGACAAGGGATTTTTAGCCTAGTTGAGTCTTGGAGATTAAAGTAATCAAAATTTGGATAATCCTTATTTGTTGAAGTATCGACTTGCAATTAGTAAGATCCATCTAAACTAAAGATGGTGAGGAGCTAGTATAAAGATTCAACCTTAGATCATATAGTGGAAAAGAGTAAAAAAAAGAATAAGTTTGGAGGTGTATGAATCTTACGAATGATGAAAGTAAAAACTTGACCATCGAGGGTCAGGAATCGAAGCAACTCATGGATTTGTAGTGTTTTACTTAATTTTTTACACACACAGAAGTTTTGCATTGAAAAAGTAGAAATTGATTTTGGTAATGAGACATTGAAGCTGCTTATACATTTAATACAATGATTTCAATCATGAAACAAAATGATTGGTTATCTAAACAAAACCTTTTGCATGTTTGTGTGTTTATTAAGTTAGGTTATGATTATGTTTGAGGACAAACAAATATTTAAGTTTAAAATATTTAAGTTTGGGGTGTTTGACAAGTGTATTTTATACATTTATTCGGGCACTAAAATACTAACATTTCATGATTCCTTTTATGTAATTATAACCTAATTTATTATATTATGTGTTATTAGGTGAAACTCGATGAATGAGAGTGGAATTGATAGAAATAAGCGAAAATTGATGAAAAATTGCATGATTCAAAGTTTGGAGGCTAAAATGAAAATACTCAAAAGTTGTGTCGAAACTCACAATGAAGATTCGAGAATGTTAGGGGTCAATTGAGTACAATTAAAAGTCAAAATGAGTGAAAATATGCCAAAATATTTTCACAAATCAATTTTCAATCACACAGGGATGTCCACATTTTTAGTTGAAGATTGAGACCCATTTTTTGCCCATTAAACATTTGAATTGAAAAAGATATATTTATAGCAAAGTTGTAGTCCTCTGAGTTATTTTTCCAACGCATTTTGAATCGCCTTAATCAAATAACGGGAGAAAAATTATAATAAAAATACTGAAAAGGATGCAAAGTTTGAAACAGCGAACCGACAACCTAGTGCCCAGGCGCTGTGTCAACCCGAAAGAAGCCAATTTTTACAGAGATGCGACGCCCGACACTTAGCCCTGCCTAGTTCTACATCTCGACGTCTATACCTCTTAGCACTTGGGCGCTTCGCCGCAAATTTTAGGATTATGCTGTTTTGGTTCATAAAAAGCTCTGAAAAACTCCAAATTTTGGGAGAACGTGTAGGAAAGTATAAATAGAAGAAGTTCGATCAACACTATATAATAGGTTATGATCTTGAATTAAGATTTAAATGTGATTTGTAGATGAAATTGTTATGCCGTGATATTTTCCCATATTTGAATCTTCAATCGACTGATGTGTGCAAAATTTTGATATTTTCAATTAGTTAGACTTTTAGAAAAACAATTGCAACAATCACTAAACTTTATTAGTTGTTTTCAATCAAATTGAAATCAGGAATAATTGATTCAATTGTAAAATACTAGTCCTCGTGGGAACGATATCCGGACTCATAGGTTTACTATATTACTTATTACGTTCCGTAAACTTGAGTTATATAAAAATTGACAACACAAATGCTAAATAGTAATATGATTGTTGTAAAAGAAACATTACATCTTGATTTATGCTAATTGATGAATAGGAGCATCATAGGCAAATGTAACAAAAGGGAGATTACAAAAGTAGGGAAGTGGACAAGAGCGTTCAATTTGCTTTAGTGCAGTTCCTATGATCATTATGAATTTGTAGATCCTATCAATCTTTTGGACTTCACCAGCCTGCTAGAAAGAATAGTATGATCTCAGAACATATACAAAAAATTCATAATTTATAGTAATACATGTTGGGTGAAACATAATGAACATGATTACCGAGAGAGCACGTGTGAACAAAAATTGTCAATTATCCTATCAAATCTTGTACACTCAAACGTTCCAAAACGTATCAGAAGGTTGACGACATATATATATAAAATTCTAAGAGGCGGATGTAGTAATGCTGCCAAAACTTTAGCAAAAGACACGAGTCCATCTCTAGACAAGTGGCCTTAAATGAATAAAGGTTGCAAGAAAGACAAAATAAAATATAGAGTTAGGTTTGAGGGAATCTGCATTGATTTCTGAAAACAACTGGTCTATCTATCAATGTGAAGTAGAATATAATTATTACAATAATGTTACTTGTACATTATCAATTAACACTTGCCAATACATACAATATCAATCATCATGTCAAGAAAGAATGTACAAGTCACATTTTTCTAATTATTAAGAATAGGACCATTGGAATGTCATCCACAAAAAGGGTAGTGGGATCAGATCGTTTTTTATTAAATCGAAAAATATGTGCTCTCCTTTAATGTGGAGAAAAGATTCTACTGAATGTAATTTTACCTTTTCGATCCCCATGCAGCTCCTTTGGGCTAGGGTTTGTTTTTGCCTGACCTGTAATTTGGAAATGGGACGTTACCGGACTCAACGTGCTTGAGGTCCTCTACAAGAATCTCATAGTGCCTTTTTACTTCCTCGGCAGATTTTCCATCCACAGCCCGGGCTACATTTTGCCAACGATCTGGGGTCTCCTTATCATAAAGAGCTAGGGCCTTTTCAAACTGTTTGTTTTGCTTTGGAGTCCAAGAAAGCGAATCTGAAGCCATCTGGATTTTGAAATTTCGAATAAACGAACAAAACCGGAGGTTGGCTGAGTAGAAGAATGCAGCAATGAATCCTAAAGAAGTGAAAAAGTGGTTGCCAAAAAGATGATTTAGTAGTCAAGAAAGAGGACTACAAGTCGAGGGGATGGTATTGGAAAGAAGTTTCACAAAGAGGCCCTTATAAACAGGAGGAAAAGTGGTGGGGTACTCCGAAGTTGGGGAATACACCTTTTGAAAGGCAGAATATGGGCGACTCTTCCCTGTTAGCTACCACACATGCAAGAGACCACAAAATCATTTAAGGAAATTGTTCTTAGCTGTGTTTGGCACGTAGTGCCTGATGAAGATTCGGAAGTACAATAATAAGATTTTTTTTCTCTTTGGATTAAGCATGACCCTTATCTATTTCGTAAAAAATCGAAACGAAGCCTACGAATAAAATAAAATAAATGGGAGCAATACAGAAATAACTCTAGACTAACTTGTAATAAATCATATTATGACACCGTTTTCCTCCTGCTACAAGTGAGAAATCATCAAGTTCAAAGAAGTAGTCTTCAATGAAATATGCTTTTGACCTACTGCTGTGATAAGTGGTTCTGCTGCATCTGTCTCACCCGATGGTTTAAGTCAGTTTCTAGCCAATATTCTACAGATTGCATGACACAAGCGACAAGTCATGAAAACACGAGTGCCACGGACTTTATCTAACTGTTTTCTTGATAAGACTGAAGAATAAATGATCGATGAGGAAATTATAAGAAATGTCGACTTTTATATTGTCATTTTCAAAATTGTTCAAAATTTGTTCAATGTCCATTGGATAATTATATTACCACCACAAAATTTATTAAGTACACCACATTATATACACACCACATTTAAAACATAGTTTTAATAAATACACTACAACAAATTTACAATATATACATAATTTAAAAATAATAATAATAATGAAGAGTTCTGAGTTTTAATAAATATATCACAACTAAAATTCATCTTTTTATTTTCTTCCAGACAGTCTTTTCACCATGTACTTTTTACGCAACATGCATCCATGGACTAGACAAAAAAGAAGTAGAAAACATTACCAATTTCTTCTCATCCACATTATCAAGAGATATGGCTAAGGTTTTCTTCCCACCCACACTATTTTTTCTTAATTATCTACCTAAAATAAAAGAGTGAGTTTCATTTTACTGTAGCTAAGCCGTTTGGCCATCCAAGCCGAGCCGAGCCGAGTTAAGTGAGCCGCGATAGCCGAGCTATTTTCACGATTTTTTATAATTTTCTCCACATTTACACGCAACATTCATACTCTTCAGTGTTCACGCACATCCTGTCTTCTCTCGCCATTTCTTTCACTCTCCCATTTCATTTATCCATGTACAGTGACCAAAATCATAAACTTCCTTCTTCGCCTCTTTGTTTTTTTTTTTATTTTTTTTTTTGCTTCGGTTCAGTCTCTCGATGGTTGGGACAACAGATTTCTCCTTGGTTATTGCATCGATTTCTTCTTCTTCTGTAGAGATCTGACGCATTTGTGAGTATAGTGCATCGATTTCTTCTTCGTTGTTGCATCGATTTCTTTATGTTCTGTGTATATTGCTTTTGTTTGATGTATTAGTCTCCGTTTTCGTCCATTATTATGTATAGAAGCTTTTAGGGGTTTGAACTGTTAATATATTTTTTTCCTGAATGTAGGTTTCTTCTGTGTACTAGAATTAAACAATGGTAAGGTGGCACTTCCTAAATACTCGGTGTTCTGAGGTTTTTTTTGTTGTGAAATTTGAGTCTGTTGCATATTTTTTTATAGTATTCGCTTGGTTGATTTTTGGGTTTTGCATTGCAGCTTCCACTTTCGTTGCTAAAGACAGCCCAAGGCCACCCAATTGTACGAATTTTATTTAACTTGTTTTTTCCTTTTACATAATACTTCAAATTTAAGAGATTTGGAAATTGATTTCTTTTTTCGGATTTTCTTGAATAATAATTATGAAAAGTAAAGAGCCGTGGATTCAATTTTGGTTGGTGATGCTTATGCTGGTTCCTGTCATTTGTGATAGCCGGTGGAACTGAAAAATGGGGAGACATACAATGGGCATTTGGTAAATTGGGATGCTTAGATGAACATTCATCTCCATGAAGTTATATGTACCTCCAAGGTTCTTGATCTCTGCTCTTGAATTTATTATTGTGAAAACCTTGATGTATTCTTTACCCTTTTTCCTTTTCTTTTGATTGATTTTTTTATGGTTTTTTTAATGGTTTTATACGATAGGATGGAGATAGGTTTTGGCGGATGCCAGAATGCTACATCAGGGGAAATATGATTTAAGTATCTTAGAGTTCCGAATGAGGTATGCTTTAGAACATCTTTTTTGTCTGCATGTTGTTTTATGTTCTACTTGTCCTATTTGGTTTTCTGCTAGCAATTTACTTGTTTGCTTATTTTCTACCGTTGAAATTAGATATAGGATTTTGACAAAGAAACTTATTTAGATTTCTTCCGCTGGTCTATAAAGCATATTTGGCTTAGCGTAGAAAAAAAAGAAGGTAAAGTTACTTTGAAATAACTTTTGTCACCAATATGCCACATTGCCACTCTTACTTTACTGGAACTTACTATCTTTTCCAACTTTAATCAATAAAAAATATTATTTACTTTAGAACTTATTTTACTCATAACCTTNGAAAATAGAGGCTTGAGAATGATGAAATAATATTTGTTGCATCAGAGAAAAATGGTAGGCTTTATAATGTGTACTATTGATAAATGATGATTCTTATTGTGCTCCTCTAGATTTCCTTTTAATGTCAGCTTGCATTGGTAAATTATAGGTCTATTTATTATGCTGCAACAGATGTGGTAATTCTTAGATTCATGATTGAGGTATGTTGGGCGTTGATGTTGGCTGCTTTCAGTGTTCCCCTCGACCAAAGTGATGATGACGTTGTAATAGCGCTATGATTGGAAGGCTTTCGTTGTGCAATCCATGTTGCTGCAGCAGTGTCCATGAAAACTCACAGAGATGCTTTTGTGACCTCGATAGCAAAATTTACTTCCCTCCACTCACCTGCTGATATTAAACAAAAAAACATTGACGCAATCAAGGTTGGTACTTATTTTCATAATGTGATCCATCTCACTCACGCAAGCCTCATTTTGTTAGTAAAGTTGTTTTTTCATTTATATGAGGGAATGTGTACATCATACCTTGTGCAATCAACATTCCAACAGTTAAACAAGAAGAGTGGCAAGTTTTTGCAATGTAGAAAAGTATTAATTTTTCACGCTTCTTTTCCTTGCAAATTCCTCTATGTAATTCAAGTCATACTTCCTAGACAAATATTTTGAAGGGTGTCCTACATTTTGGTCCTATAATTTAACTATCCTTAGGAAGTACGTGTCTACATGATCTGAAGTTTGACAATGTTTTTTTAGAAAGAGGAAAAGGTAACCCATGATCGCTGTAGTTCTCTTTCTAAATAGATAATTTGTGCATTTTACATGAAAGCAATCTTCAGAATGAATTTGTATCTAGAAAGAGGGAAAAACTCTGCCGAAAACTTATGGAGAACTCCTCTGACATTACCCTTTCCCAAGGGGTCAATTTATATTTTCTGAAAATTAATTTAAATTCCAGGTCACGCTTCCAACCATTGTAAAACATGTCTCCTAGGTCAATTTTTTGTCATACATTGCCAGTAAAATGCTTTTGCCTATATTTGAATTTTCGTACATCTCATAAAGTACGAAGAAATTACATTGGATTCTTCTAAATACTTGTCATTGCTCCCTCCGCCCCCACCCATTATAGCTCCCCTCCTTCCCCAACTGTACACGCATAGAAATAGATATAAACCTATTGAGCACCTATATGGGGTCTGCCTTCCTTTCTATCACCATCCTGAAACTGGTGATGGCCCCACTACATTACATTTTCTATTCTTTTGGTGTGCATATGCATTTACGTTTTCTTTTAGTAATGAGGGCCTGCACCTTAAGAAGAGGCCAATTGAGTTTCGA
>CAIGRS010274641.1:0-15281 GCA_903798395.1 Fraxinus floribunda
AATGAATATGTCAAATGTACATTCATCATAACTAAATAGACAAAATAAGTAATGATAATATTGTTCAAATGATTAATAAATTAAATATGTACTGAAAAATGAAAAGTATGGTATTGTTGAAATAATTAAATGCATACTAAAAAACGAAAAGTAAGATATTATTGAAATAATTGAATTATAGTAAGGACGGATCATCCAAAAAATAATTTTCACTTGATATAATATTTAATATATTAAAAAACACATATTGTAGGGGGACAAATCTATTTTAAGGAAACTGTATTCACACAGACCTCGATTTTTAAAGTTCAATTGGATTTTTTTACTTTCTGCTATTTAGATTATTTGTTCTATTTTACCTTGATTTATATAACTTATTTTGTTTGTTGTGATTAGCAAATTATTTAAGCTATTATTTAATATATTATAAAGCACCTACGGTGAAGGAGCGAATATATTTTAAGGAAACTGTGTTCACACAGGTCTCGATTTTTAAAGTTCAATTGAATTTTTAACTCTCTGATATTTAGATTATTTATTCTATTTTACCGTGATTTATATAACTTATTTTGTTTGTTGTGATTAGCAATTATTTAATCTGTTGTATCTTAGCTATTATTTGGCAAGTTATTGTCTATACAGTAAACTGCATATACAGTATGTTAGTTGCATATATAGTAAATTGCATATACGGTATTTGCATATTCGGTACGGTATGTTACTTGTATATCCGGTAAGTTGCATATTCGGTATATGTTGTAAATTTTGTTAAACTTACCGGATATGCAACTAACATACCGTACCTGATATACAACTTATCGTATATGCAACTAACATACCGTATAAAACTGGAGGATTGGATGAGTAAAAATTACAGGGATGAGGCTAGATACGGCCACTAGATATCAAGTCTCAACTTGACTTTTATGAATTCAGACAACACATGAAGGAGGTGAACTAATTTTCGATTTTCGGTAAAAAAAAAAGTCGGCTTAAAAGTTGAAACAAATATATGTTCTTCAACAAGTTTAACTTAATATAATCACTTATGAGAAAAGAAGCTTATTATTTGATTATTGAATAATGAAAAATAAATAAGTTGTATAATTCACGGTGTAGACCAAGCAAAGTACATATTGTTTCATGGTCTAGTAATAAATTTCAATGCCTCTCCAAAATCTACTGATACTACCAAAAATCGTACATATTGAGTTCTGAGCCCTAATGATTGAGAATGAAATAAATGTATCAAAGTGTATCATTGTCGTCCCTTCGATACTTAAGTTAGAGAGAGAATATATGGATGATGCTATAAACTGAACATTATGTAAAAGCATACATGAATAATAAATTGGGTAGGAATGTAGGATTGAGGTGATTGGATGATGTTAGGACATGTGGACAGTGGAGTCCTTTTAAGCTAAGTAATTAATTTTGTCATTGGCATACGTGAATTACTCGTAGGGTATCGATCGTGCATGGAAAAGACACATTCTTGACCATACTCGAGCCCAAGCATAGGCCATTCAATAAGTGTTAAATTGGCCACATGTCATCCTTGGGTATAATCCTTGGGGTTAGACAACTTAGTGATATATCACTGGCCTCGTGCATCCGTTCCTGAGGCTCGAGTTCCAACGACAAGGTGCAAAAAGTTCAAGATGTTGTTATGGATTATTGGGATTTAATTAAGGTCCTCAAGCATTGTCATGTGGTGTGATACGCGAACTCATGAATGAGGTGCATATGAAGGTTAAGATCAATGAAAGAAGTGAGTGCTCAGGTCAAATTTGAAAGTTTGTTGTTCGGGATAAAGTCCTTTTGTTGATGCCAACATTTCACACCTCGAGCACGCTTTGAACAAGGATGGATGATGTGTCACTAGGTCATTGATTGGATACTTGACATGTGAAACAAAGATCAATGGTCAAGATTACCATTAATAAGACATGTGGATCCTAACCGAGGGCCCAAATTGAATATTCCCAAGTGGCCTATAAAAACATCTTTGGTTCCTTCATTTTTTTTTCACTTTTTACTCTCAGTAAACTTCTTAGCAATTCTCAAGATTAGGAATATTTTATGGGTTTTGGGATGTTGAGTTTGAGGTAAGAGTTCAAGGACTTAAAGTTATTTATTTAGAAATTTTAATTTAGAATAAGATGTCAAGTAGTGATAGTGAATAGACATCCTTGAGGTCGGGAACCATCCCTGAAGATTTAGGAACCTCGATCATACCATGGACATTCCTTCAGAAGCTCGACCTCAAGCACATGGTGGACCAACCCAATTTAAATATCTTGATCAACCTTGTAAGTGTAAGGAATATTTAGTGTTATCGTCGGGTAGGAAGTATGTCCTCATGCTAAATTGTGTTATTAGAAAGCCCGAGCACGAGGATAGAATGGCTATAGCTCAGGAAGGAGAGTTTGTTATTTTTAGAGATTCATTGAATAGAGGATTTAAGTGGTCGCTGCACTCGTTATTTATAGCCCTATTGGTCGAGTATAATAGGAGTAGTTAATTCCCAATGGGTGGAGGATGCTTATCTATGTTTCTATAGCCTACAGAGTCAGTCATGAAAGATTTCTTCTCTCGATCTTCTTTAGCTATGAGGATCTGATGATAACCAGAAAATACATCAAGGAAGCTTTACAATTTATGACCTGATGTCATGTCCATGAGGTTGTCAATTAGAGGTAAGGGATAGCTATACTTAGGGTATGCTTTGTTAAGATTTGTGAAGTCAATACAAACTCTCCATTTACCATTGGTCTACTTCACTTGACCAACAAGGCTACATATAAGAGGTATAGGGGCCACCTAAATCCCCTCCTTCATTGAATCTCTAAAAAATAACAAACTATCCTTCCCGAGCTCTAGCCATCCTATCCTCATGCTCGGGCATTCTAATATCATAGTTTGGCATGAGGCCATACTCCCTAGCCGACGATAAACTATATGCTCCTTAAACTTATAGGGTTGATCAAGATATTTAAATTACCTTATCCAAAAAAAGATATTTAAATTTGATTGGTCCACCCTGTACTCGATGTCGAGCTTCTAAAGGAATGTCCATTGGTATGCTCGTGATTCCTAAATCCTCAAGGGTGGTTCTCGACCCTGAAGATGTCTATTCACTATCACTACTCGACATTCTGTTCTAAATTCAAATTTCTAAAAAGATAACTTAAGTTCTCGAACTCTTACCTCAAACTTGACGTCCCAATGTCTTTTCTATTTGGGCCATTGGTAAGGGCCCACGTCTCTCCCATCTAGCTAATGGTAATCCTTGCCCTTGATCTTTGTTCCACGTGTCAAGCATTTAATCAACAACCTAACCGACGTATCTTCCATCCTCACTCAAAGCGGGCTTGAGGTGTGGAATGTTCGCATCAGCAAAATGACTATATCCCGAACAAAAAACTTTTAATCTATCTTGTAATAAATACTAGAAAAAAGAACATTGTTTTTTTTTAACAATTTCAAATTTTAAGTTTTGGATGCTACAAAAAATCATACATGTTGATTTCTAAGTCTGATTGTTAAGAATGAACACAAACATAATCTTTCAGTTGTTGAAACAAAGGTGTCAATGTATGTCATCGTCGCCCCCACGATACTGAAGTTAGAGAGAGAATATATGCACGACACTATAAACTGAAAATTATGTAAAAGCGTACCTGAATAATGAATTAGGGTATTCATAGAGGTAGTAACATATTCCTAATAATATTAGGTTAGCTGAGTGTCCTAGTCTGATTTAATTGTGAGACCAATCTTAGTTTGGTGATAATAGGATTGTAGAGATAGTCCTTTTGTGTATAAGAGTTGTTAATTGGGTAGAAGTGTAGGATTGAGGTGATTGGATGATGTTAGGACGCTTGAAAACTTAATTCATTTTGTCCTTAGCATAAGTGAATTACTTGTAGGATATAGATCGTGCATGGCAAAGCCACATTCCTAACCATGATCGAGCTCGAGCATGGGGCATTCAAAAAGTGTTAAATCGGCCACATGTCATCCCAAGATATAATCCTTGATGTTGGACAACTTAGTGATATATCACCAACAATACATTATTGTTTCTTGATTTCTCACCCTACCCCTACCTGATACAGTCCTACCTTTCCACCTCACTTTCAATTCAGAGTTAATAAAGCATGGGACCTAAGCGAGCTTATTAGACATAACTTCTTATATTGTTGAAATAATAAAGACGGTCAACTTTATTTTTAATCGCTTAATGAGAGTCTATGCGAGCCGAAACTACAAAAGATGGATGGGAACAAGTGCCACAAGGCATGCATCTTTTAAATTTTTTATTCTTTTGTCTACCTTTTTATTTTTTTAAAGGTTAAATAAACTAATTAAGTAAATAGAATAAAATTTAACTATCATAGAATAATATTAAAATAAAAAACGATATCTTATGCCTAATTTTTTTTAAATATAAATTTATAAGGCTTGAGAATAAATCAGTTTAAAACTTGATTTCAATATTGTATAATGTGTCAATGTCCAACCCACCCCCACCATCACCCCTTAGTTTGAATATATGATCGTCACTGTTACGGGCCTGAGTCAGTCCCGCTACCTTACCTGCCACTTGTCGATAGGGATTGCCCCACACTGCGCCACGTGTTAGTCGATGCGATTACGCATGGGACGAACTGACTGCATAAGCCGAAGCGATCACTCTAGGAACGAACTGACCACACGCCAGCAACGGAACCGAACTCACCCACCCATCCGCGGTACCTCGCAGATGCAAAGGCCCGTACTCCACTTCTACGACTCTGCTCCTGCCTCGCCTCGCCCCAACAAAGATCTTCCCAAAGTAAAATCCTTGATTGATGGGACGTGTGTCAGGATCCAAACGATCAAGCTCAGCTGCTTTTGTCAGAAACATTAAATGCCAGCCAACCTATGGAAAGACAAATTGACACCTAGAATGGGACAAGCCCTGAGGATCTCACGACACGTGTCTTCTCATCCAATGGTTCTCCTCTTCCCATCCTTGGTATAAATACATCCTACTTGTGCCAGAAGAAGGATTCGAATCCCATTTTTCCAACTCCAACCATAAGTGTAAACTTGTGCAAACTTGGTATCATTTATTTCTCCCATACGCTAGCATTTTTACCATTGTGCACCCTTTCTCCGGTGAGTGTCCCACCGTCGGTGAATCATTTTCCGGCCAAACATAAACTGACTTGACCGTTGAAGTGCTCGTGGTCGTTCCTAACCCCTCCGGGAGAGACCACGGGTGACTGACGTAATGCTATGTGTGCAGGAAAGGGTTGACTTGAAGATTTCTTTTGTTGGCCATGTCGGAGCCATTTTTCGAGGTCAACAGATTGGCGCTGTCTGTGGGAAGCTTACTTAAACTACGAGTTTCTCCCACTAAAAACTTGTTCGAATATCCTGTTGATATTCCCCACTTGAAAAAGGGTTCAGTTCTTGTAAAAGAACTAGCTAAACATCAAGCCCAGCTTAAAAGGAAAAAAATTGCCACTTCGGACTATGGACTCCAGGGCGAAGATGTGAACCCAAGGAGGTCAAGGGAGATCTCTGAAGAAGAGATTTCTCGCAATGTTACGCATCAGCGACCCCATCACCAACACCGTAGGGATAACCGAACGGCCCAGCTAACAGCTGAAGTGGCCACTATGGCTGCAAATATGAGGAACATCGCAACTCAGAACGTCGCTATGCAAGAGCACCTGATGCAGGTATAGAATCAAGGTAATTTTCAGGCCTCACAAAATCCTCAGCAATCAGCTTATAAACGAACTGAAGCAGAATCAAGCAGGAGGACTCATTTTAGCCCCTAAGGCGAAGTCCCCATTGAAAGAGAAGTGGGAATGGACACTTCCAACTACACGCCCGCTCCCAACGCCCCGGCAGGAGAGGACAACTTCCCTCCGGAATACGAAGAGCGACCCTAGAGGTCTGCCAGTGTCTTTGATAGGATTGGACGGGAACCTAGAAATAGGAACCAACCCACACATCAAACGGATCGCCATCATGAGTATACGCCAGACCGAACTCAAGCCTTACCACCTAGAAATAGGCAGAAGAGGCGAAACGCAGTAGATTGGGGGGACAGAGGCGAGGCTTCTCAACATCCTCCTCCCTCTATAGCAGATGGAAACATCTCTGACGAACTATGTAGGTCATTTGAATTGGATGATGATTATGATAACCTCCTTTTTTCCAGGGAACTCCGCACTTTCTCGATGCCCCATAACTTTGTCCCTCCAAAAATTCCTAAGTATGAAGGAAAGGGAGACTCGGAGAAGCACCTCAACAAATACAAAACCCAGATGAACCTGAGAGGCACCTCGCCAGCCTTAAAATGCAGGACTTTCCACCTAACCCTTGGCGGCGTCACCGAGGTGTGGTACAGCAGATTGGCGTCCCTCAGCATAAGAAGCTGGCCAGACTTGAAGAAAATGTTTCTAGACCAGTATCTTTTAAGAAAGGAGGGAGAGGAGCCGATACAGCACCTACAAGACATGAGGCAAGCGGCAGGGAAAACTCTAAAGAGCTACCTCGCCCGTTTCACTGACAAGATTACTTACTGTGAACAAGTAATGGATAAAGAGGCCCTTTCAGCTTTGAAAGGAGGCTTGAACATGAACACTTTGTTTTGGAGGGATGTCCAAAGCAAGAACCCTTCAACATATGACGAATTGGTGGAGATGATGAAAATTGAGATTGTCAACGAGGAGATGATAGATCATCAAAACATAGCTACCCAGGGACTCCCCCCCACCTCAGAGGCAAATTGGTAGAGGACCCACCGTCTAGATAGTAAGCCAACAATGGACCCAAGTCGGGCATGCTATAGCCCCCACCTAGGCGCTAGCGACTGCCACGCTGAATGCAGTACCTACCTTAGCCTATGAAAGTTTCGACCCCAGCGCTAATGATCCAACAAAAAATACTAGACTACCTTCAACCTCTAGAAATAGAGGACGGGGTGGAGCGCCTAGAAATAGGCCCCAGGGGGACCTGCGGCCCACTGCACCTTTCATTGCTACTATGGCCACGACACAAGTGACTGTCGGGAAGGGAACCGTTCCCTAAGCAATGCTCGCAATGCCAAAGATGATCGTTATCAGAGTAACTCTCTGAGACGCACTTTTCCACAAAGGGAAAAAAGAGGCGTCATTCGTCACACAATGACAGGAAAAGGCCCCGAAGCGGACAACGTCCCATAAGGGACTCAACTCCCCCCCAACGAGCAGTAGCCCGTCCAAGAAATTGATACTATTATTAGAGGACCCCATGTAGGAGGTGAATCAAAAAATGCTCAAAAGAACTATGCCAGATAGGCGAAGAGTCAACCCATGGCAAGTTATATAGTAAGCCAATCTTCCGAGGGTAGAACTATGGAGCCTATCACATTCACCCATGAAGATGCAGCAGGTGTGCACTTCCCACACTGTGATGCCCTGGTAGTCAGAGCCTTGGTGGCCCGCAATGGGCTGAAATGAATGTTAGTAGATAATGACAGTTTAGGCATCATCATGTTTGGCTCCACCTTTGATAAAATGGCTATAGGGCACACACTAACACCAATGACTTTGCCCCTCTGTGGGTTCACCAAAGATAGCATCATCCCTAGAGGTAAAATTACTATGGCTGTTGAAATGGGGGTTCCGTCCCAATTAGCACAC
Source organism: Fraxinus floribunda (assembly GCA_903798395.1). NCBI lineage: Eukaryota > Viridiplantae > Streptophyta > Magnoliopsida > Lamiales > Oleaceae > Fraxinus > Fraxinus floribunda. The sequence goes on from CAIGRS010274641.1 coordinate 7,689, forward strand.
CATTTCATGGAATTCCTAGTTGTTGATCGACGTTCCGCCTATCACAGAGTTTTGGGAAGACCTACTCTGAAAGAATTATGGGCAGTCACTTATATCCATCACCTCTGCATGAAGTTCCCTACGGAGAGAGGAATCGCCACTGTCCGAGGTGATCAGATGGGTTCTAGAGAATGCTACCTCAATTCTCTAAGGAAAGCAGAACTGTGAATCAACATGGTATAGGACACTAAAATGTCAGAGGCCCCTGAAGAAGGGCCACCTTTGACGGCAGATACTGTTATGGCATAGGCCAAGCAAGAAATTTCCCTGGAAGAATTAGATCCCAGAATAATCGAATCTGAGTCTCGGGCTGCCCCAATGGAGGACTGGAAACATTTCAGTAGACCCATGTGATGCGTCCAAAGTTCTACAGGTCGATAAAGAATTAGGAGGAGAGGCTAAGGAAGAACTGAAAGACTTCCTACTGAAAAACGCAGAGGTTTTTGCATGGAGGCACGAAGACATGGTTGGGATAGACCTTAGAATTAGCTACCACCATTTGCAAATTGATCCAAACTGCACCCCACATAGGCAGAAGAGAAGAGCTTTAAACGTCGAATGTATGAGACCCTGAGAGAAGAAGTAGAATAGCTCGTCACCAAAGGCTTCATCCGTGAAGCCAACTATCCGAAATGGATTTCCAATCCTGTCCTTGCAAAGAAGCATAATGGCAAGTGGAGGGTCTGTATTGACTTCTCTAACCTAAACCAAACATGTACAAAGGACAGCTTTTCGCTTCCACGTATCGATCAATTAGTGGATTCAACCGCCGGACACGAACTACTAAGCTTCATGGACGCCTATTCTGGCTACAATCAAATCCCTATGTTCCCAAGCGATGAAGAGAGCACGTCCTTCATCACTGATAGGGGACTTTACCGCTACAAGGTGATGCCTTTTGGCCTGAAAAAACAAAATGTTCGCTGATTAGCTCGGCAAATCTATGGAAGTGTATGTTGTTGACATGTTAGTTAAAAGTCTCCGGGTTGATGAAACTTGGATGAAACTTTCTAAATGCTAAGGAGATACCGGATGAAGCTGAACCCCCTTAAATGTGTGTTTAGTGTAGCCTCGGGCAAATTCTTGGGTTACATTGTGAATCAGAGGAGAATTGAGGCCAACCTAGAGAAAATCAAGGCTCTTATTGAAATGAGATCACCGTAGAAGCCTAAAGAGGTACAACGGCTCACCGGAAGGGTAGCCGCACTCAATCGCTTTATCTCAAGGGCCACTAAAAAGTGTCTATCCTTCTTTAGGGTCCTCAAGGGAGGCAAGAGATTTCAATGGACTCCTGAATGCGAAGAAGCGGTCCAAGGGTTGAAAAACTATTTGGGTCGGATACCTCTCCTCAGCAAACCCAAAGAAGGAGAACCTCTGCTGTTATACTTGGCAGTGGCTGAAGACTCAATCAGTTCCGTACTTGTGCGAGAAGAAAAGATGCACCAACTGCCAGTGTACTATATAAGTAAAGCCTTACTGCCCGCCGAGGCGCGATACCTAGACATGGAGAAATTAGCTCTCGCATTAATCACTGCTTCTCGAAAACTAAGGCCCTATTTCCAGGCCCACAACATTCGCGTGTTAACGAATTTCCTACTAAGGCAAGTCCTGCAGAAGCCAGACACTTTAGGAAGGCTGTTGAAGTGGGCTGTTGAGTACAGCGAATTTGACATAACGTACGTGCCTCGGACTGCAATCAAGGGTCAAGCTTTGGCTGACTTTGTGGTTGAATTTGCTAAAGCCCCGAAAATCGAGGTAACTATGGAGCCAGCTGAACCCCCACCTGAAATCTCTTTGCTAACGGCTCCTTAGGAGAAACAGGCTCCGGAGCCGGTGTGGTGCTGGAAAGCCCAGTGGGGCATAAGTTGAACTACGCTAGTAGGTTTGGGTTTAAGGCATTTAATAATATGGCTGAATATGAAGCCCTTCTGGCGAAACTTCAGTTAGCAAAAGAACTGCAAGTGAAGAGAGTCGTAATCAGTAGCGATTCACAGTTGGTGGTGAATCAAGTAAACGAGAACTTTGTGGCCAGCGAGAAACAAATGGCAGCTTATCTAAAACTAGTAATAAGCTCCCTACCCAACTTTGAAAACTTTAAGTTAATCCAAGTGCCACGCCAAGACAATTCCCATGCGGATGCACTGTTAAAACTGGCCAGTAGCAAAGACTCAGAACTGCTCAAGGTGGTGCCAATTGAACACCTAGCTCGACCCTCAACCAAAAAAGGCGAAGAGATGATGTGGATTGAAAATAAAAGACCTTGGATGCTACCTATCTTGGCCTACTTAAAGGAACAAGCATTGCCACTAGATGAAGTTGAGGCTCGAAAGCTTCAAAGAAAGGCTACTCACTTTGTCCTACAAGATGATATTCTGTATAAGCGTAATTTTTCCTCCTCCTTCCTCAGATGCACGGAGGGTGAGGAGGCGAATTATATCCTAAGAGAAGTTCATAAAGGTGTTTCCCGGAATCACTCTGGAGGGCCAGCCCTAGCACACAAGATACTCTGACAAGGGTATTATTGGCCGACCCTAAAAAAGGACGCAATTGAGTTTGTGCGAAAATGTGACAGGTGCCAACGCTTCTCTAATGTGCAAAGGTAACCCTCTCAAGAGCTTACTGTTGTAACCAGCCCCGGGCCATTCACCAAGTGGGGCATGGATTTTATTGGCCCACTGTCCAATGGAAGAGCAAACGCTCGCTTCGCCATTGTTGCGATCGATTACTTTACGAAATGGGTGGAAGCGGAGCCGCTATCCAAGATTATTGAAGCGAACACTTCCAAGTTCTTGTGGAAAAATATCATATGTCAGTTCGGCATACCCCACTCCCTAATCTCAGATAATGGCAAATAGTTCGATAATAGGAAGATCATGGACTTATGCGACGAACTGGGGATCAGAAAGCACTTCTCTTCTCCCCATCACCCCAGGCTAACGGCCAAGTTGAAGCGGTCAATAAGATCATAAGACTTACCCTCAAAAGGAAGCTGGACACCTCCAAAGAAGCCTGGGTAGATGAGCTCCCCCAAGTCCTTTAGGCCATCAAAACTACTTGCAAGACAGCCACCGGAGAAACTCCGTTCTCCATGACTTATGGAGCCGAGGTCATGAGCTCCGTAGAAGTTGGTATTCTGTCTCCCCACCGCATACACTTCAACGAGGTGATGAACGATGAACTGAGGAAGTTTGAGCTAGATTTTCTTGAGGAAAAGAGAAATGGTTCTCAGGTCAGGCTCGCTTCCTACCAATGTAAGATGATGCGTTATTACAATGCTAAAGTGAAGAAAAAGGGTGTTTCGCATCTACGATCTGGTGCTTCGCAGAGTTTTTCCCTCATCCAAGAACCCCGGCACAGGGACTTTAGGACCAAGTTGGAAAGGTCCCTACAAGATAGTTCAGGAAATCCGGCCCTGCACTTACGCTATAGAGGACCTAGAAGGAAAGGAAATGCCTCACCCTTGGAATATTGAACATTTAAGGAAGTACTACCAGTAAGAGGCGTGTAACTTGTAAATACTGCAAATCAAATGAATGGAATTTCTGCCTCACCGCGTTCTAGAGTTGACAAGCTTAAAAGCTACCTTGCAGAAGTGTAAGCTCCCCCCAAGGATTCACTTCCAAGAAAACCTGTATAAACAGAGGCGTTGCGGGTGCTACCTCTGATAAAACAGAAGCGCACAAGCTTAAAAGCTACCTTGCAGAGGTATAAGCTCCTCCCAAGGAGTCACCTCCAAGAATACCTATACAAACAGAGGTGGTGCAGGTGCTACCTCTGATAAAGCAAAGGCGTACGAGCTTGAAAACAAGTGATTGAACTATGTCGGCGCGATGTTACTTGAGATTGAGCACACCGATGCGATATTACTTTTTATATTTTATTAGGTGATTGAACTATGCCTACGCGAATTGATACTTCCTATTTTGTTAAAGGATCAAGATGTGTTGATGCGATTACAGTGCTACCACTACTCAACCCAAGCAATGTTTGAAGACGTGATCACTTGTTCAACAAAAATAAAGCAAGCTGAAGCAATAACACTTGAAAGAAAATATGTTCTATTAGAATCGTAAAAAAAGGCCGAAACCAATACAAGAGAACAATAAAATTACAAGAGTCTAATCTACATGAACAACCTCCTCAGCCTCTGCCTATACCTCTTCTTCCTCCTCTTCATCTGCCACTGGCTTCCCCCGGTAGGACCCCTAAACTAATCATCCAGAAACTCAATGCTCAGCTCGGAATGTCTCTCGTGAAGACGAGACATCACTTCCTTCGCAGCCTAAGAGGCCAAAAAATTGGCGAAGTCATCGTACTCCGGAGTGGTGTGGAAGTTATCCTTGTAATTCTGCACCGCAGCCTCGTCGACTATTTTCACTTCGGCTTTAAAGGAGTCAATCTCTTCAATTTGGGCATCACTAAGCTTCTTCAGCTCACCCTTCTCCCTATTTGCCTTAGCCAAGGCCTCCGAGGCTATCCTTTGATGCTCATTGGCATCGTCAACCCTTTTGGTCAGAGCCGCCACCTGGGAAACAGACTCATGGAGCTCGTTCTTCAGTCGGTTGACTTGGATCTCGGAAGCGTCTAACTTCGAGGCGGCCGTCACCCATTTTCCCTCCATCTCCTCGATCTCCTTTTTGGCCTTTGCCACCTCGGCCTTCCAAGATATTGAAGCTTTTAGCTTGTCCTCCAACTCATCGTTTTTTCTGCGAAGGCCTCAAACTAAGGCCTCTGTCGAGGCTCCCATATTTAGCGCTCTCGCGACACATGCATTATTGGCCGCCAGTAGATCCTCGATCTCGTACGAGGCGATGTGGTTTGCCTAGTCTTCGGTCCAGAACTTACTATGGATCCGAGCAGCAAAGGCCGTTTCTGAGGGCAGCATTTTAAAAACTGCCTCGGGGAGGTCCTCTTCTTTACTCCCCAGGAAATTAGTGACCTTGCCTCTGGTAGGAGCATTGACAGGCCTTTTCAACCTTTTCTTCGGCTGTTTCCCTGAAAAATATGCAGTTATGGGTACAATGGCTTGGGATACGGGTTGATCTACCATGATAACGCCGACGTCAGCAGGAGGAGAAGGAACTACAGTGCCTTGGGAAGAAGTGGAGGCCCCAGACGGGCTCGCCCATTTTTTCCTTCTCGGAACGAGGAAGGCTCCCTCCTCCGCCACGTTCTCCTCAGCAGGCTGCTGACCAGCCTTGCTGAGAGTAAGGAGACACTCCGACTGCTTCTTGTAAGCAGTTGAGCTAGTTTTTAACGTCTTGGCATTCGCTACGCTTCGATGAATGGTGGCGAGATCGGGCTTCAATGGCCTCTTGTTCTCGAAGTCCTCTGTAAAAGAAAAAAGAANCCAGCCTTGCTGAGAGTAAGGAGACACTCCGACTGCTTCTTGTAAGCAGTTGAGCTAGTTTTTAACGTCTTGGCATTCGCTACGCTTCGATGAATGGTGGCGAGATCGGGCTTCAATGGCCTCTTGTTCTCGAAGTCCTCTGTAAAAGAAAAAAGAAAATAAGAATTTCACAAGGAAAAACAACCAAGAAGGATTGAGTCGACAGTGTTACCTTGATTCATCATCAGTCCGTATAGAACGAAATAACGATTCTTGTCGATGATTTCCTTATAACTCCTATCCAACAAAAGTGTCTGGTATATCTGGCTGATGATATCCCACTCCTCTTCGGATATTTTGCACTTCGGGAGAGAGCGTGTAAAGAACAGGAATATTAAAACATGAGCTAAATTGGTTAAGTAAAATCAGATCGGCGCAACTACTTACTGTAAGTTGAGTAGGTAGTAGGAATGGTCAGAGACACCATTGGTTAGGTCTCCATAGTATCCTACTGGCCAGAGGCTCAGAACCAAGAACTCTTCCAGCCTTTAATCGATGAGGACGCCCCATGCAGAAATGGAGAATGCGACCCCCAGGGAGCTAGGTAGCACCAGTCTCGGTTCTCCTCCCCTAGACAATAACTTTGGGGAAGAAAAGGGAATAGAATACGCTGAAGGGCATGTCTACCCCAATGCTGGCCCGACGCCACAGCATCCAAGTCCCTACAATGCGACCCCATGTAGAAACGGGGAATGCGAACCCCAGGGAGCCAGGTAGTACCAGCCTCGGCTCTCTTCCCCCTATAATAACTTTGGGGAAGAAAAGAGAATGGAATACGCTGAAGGGCATGTCCACCCCGATGCTGGCCTGACGCCACAGCATCCAAGTCCTTACCATCTAGGACCATGAGTTCGAGTTGAACTAAGTCGGGGCCAACCCATAGGACCTAAGTACTAATCTAAAGAAAGGATGAAAGGGTAGCCTCAGTCTGTCTCGGAGCAAATGATTGTTCACCGCTACACATCCTGGCTTAGGGTAGCAGGCCCTCTCATAGGATTCGAGCATGATGAATTGGATGTTATGAACCCTACATACTACCCTACACCTCTCTATTTGCTTCGAAGTGATTCTTGAAGGGTATTTGGAAACCTAAGTACTAATCTAAAGAAAGGATGAAAGGGTAGCCTCAGTCTGTCTCGGAGCAAATGATTGTTCACCGCTACACATCCTGGCTTAGGGTAGCAGGCCCTCTCATGGGATTCGAGCATGATGAATTGGATGTTATGAACCCTACATACTACCCTACACCTCTCTATTTGCTTCGAAGTGATTCTTGAAGGGTATTTGGACGCCCCCCATTGGATGGACGTGTCTACAGGGGAGGCAGGTCATCTTCAAATATTTTTCCCAGCCATAATGGCCCTACTCAGCTCATCCAGTGATACCACTACATGCTCCCTCAGGGTTGAACTCTCCTCGCCTCGCCCCTCCTCACTCTCCCTTACAATGGATTGCTCGCTCGCCATAACGAAACTTTCAAAGGTTCCCAAAAGAAGAAAAAGATGAAGAAGCCAAAAATTATGGTTGTTACCTAGTTTAGCATAGAAAAGCTTTGCTGGTCAGAGTTTACAAGAAAGCTGTCGGAGTTCGTCGCTAACAGTCGCCAAAAATAACACAAAGAGATAGAGTCCAGGGATCTTCGAATGCTTTAGAGTTGTTCGCAAAGGTAAAACCTTTAAAATGAAAGGAATGGGCCTTTAATAGGCATCCTAAGGCTCGCCCCAACCGTCGGATCAACTCCCATGGCATCCAAACCATCCAAACCTAAAACCTCAAGATCACCGTTGAATTCAAAAGTCACCAAGATAAACAATCTTGATGAAGCGGTAAACATCACGCGCTGCCAATACGTGTCACCCCGAAAACTGGGAAGTCATCGCCATCATTACCATTTATGGCAAAGGAAGTGTGTATTAGAAGAAGTAGGCACCCCTATACGTGCCTTAGGAAGGCACGAAGGCTTTCAAATCATTGGCACAAAACCCAACACTGTCTCCAAGAGCCATCACTCCAGCCATAATAGCTTCACAATGCAATAGCTCTCTACGAGAGTTGTCAACCTATATCGCTTCGGCCAGAGCAGACTTCTACGTTGCAATAGCTCTCCATAAGAGCCGCCAACTCCCATTACTCCAACCATAATAGCTTCGCATTGCAACAGCTCT
>CAIGRS010274670.1:0-10387 GCA_903798395.1 Fraxinus floribunda
CCCTGATTAGTATATTTTATGTAAGTTTATAATTTAAATCGTATAAAAAAAAATTTGTTAAATTTAAATGATAAGTCAATGGCGATTTTTTAATACCTGTCCCATCTCAATTTATAAAAATTTCCGACCGGACGAGGATGGAGAGGGCGCCCTGATTTGACCCACTCAACCCTACCTCCCATGTTGCCATCCCTAAAATGTGTACGATTTTACTATCAATTGAGCTCTTGCTGCTTCCCTGTCAACTTATATATTATCTGCGCACTAGGACTCTATTAGACATCAAGATCAGTCCCAAGGAAAAAGATCGACAATCATTGACATTCCGGCGACCTGCTGTAAAACAATAACAGTAAAATATGGATATTTATAGGCGAGTTTCTTAAATTATACCCCTATTTGGTACACATTAAAATTAAAAACTCTGAAAAACACTCGTGGGAAGGGTTGGTTAATATACACCACTCATGCGAAGGCTGTGCGAGTTGCTTATACCACTGAAAAACTCGAAATCGATTAATCATACTATTTCATTGTAGCCATGCGAAGAACATTGGAAGCATACGAGGCCAGCCCATGTGGCCTTTGCTTTCCATGTGGCGTTTAAGTGGTTCCATCTAGATTGTGTGATGTAACGTTAGTCTTATCACCATTAAAATATCTCGAAAATTATCCGTAGAGGGCTGTAGGGCTGTAAATTTACAGCCCTCTAAGTGATGTACAAGTGGCTTTTTTCAAATTATCCCACTTCGAAAATCCCATTTCTTGGTCCATTACGATTAATTAAACAATTATCTCTTTTATATTTTTCTCAGCCACAACAGAAAATAAATTATTATTGAGGTACATTTATTAGTTACACTGTTGTAAGAAAATTTGACATAAATGTTGTATTACCCATCCTATTGAGAAACCGGGACTAAAAATTAAGCGTCACCCTATTTCAATTTTCTTATTTTATTTTAATATTTTAAATTAAAATCATATTTAAAAAATAAATAAGAGAGAAGAAAAACAAAAACTATTGTGCTATATGTATATAATAATTTAATTTAAAAATACATGACAGGTGAAATATGACTGAGTCGTGATTTTTCAAATAAAAAAAAATGAAAAATATTACAAATACTGTACAAGACTATAGTTTCTTCTGATCTTCTCTTCTTCCAATTTTGAAAATGAAATGATGATCATCAATCAACGTAATTTTCGGAAATATTAATAGCATAAAATCCGCCATTGATTAATACCCAACCTAAACACCGTTAAGGCATTGTGACTTCCCTCTCCAATAGCAGAATCTGAAAAGGAGTGAAAATTCGTCCGCCGGGAAATTACAATTGTCAGCCAAATTTGGAATTAAAGCCAGAATAAGGTAATGTGATTTCTAATTTCGCGTCCATAAAAACCCTAATTTACCCAATCCAAACCTTACGTTGTCTCTCTCGTTATCATATTCAGTTGAAAAATCGAGTAGCTTTCTGTTTTTTTTGCCTCGCTTACCAACTTTAATATTCTGGTAATTTTCGTTTGGTATTTTTATACATTTTACAATATTTATTTTTTGTATGTTTAACATTATATCTCCTGTAAAATTCTGCTCCATTTATAAGTTGAATAGTTTTTGTGTGGTAGTACATGATTTTGGTTGAACTAGTTTCGTTAGTTTATTCGTCTTTAACAATACTTTTTGAAAAAAAAAAAATCATTTTTCTGGGGTTATCGAAAGTTGAAGTTCAAAAATTGAATCAGTAATGCAAATTAACCACGCAGAAGATGTTCTCAGTTAATTACATTAGGGCTTGGACGATTCTAGCAAACACGGGTAATCTTTTGGTTTTGTCATTCATTCGGCTGTATTGATTTGATACTTGTGAATTGTTTGTATTGATTAAAAGCTTTACATCTTGTTTGTTGATTTTCATTGCATGCATTAGTTTCTATTGATATTTCGAATAGTGTGTATCCTGCATTTTCATGGAATGCGTCATTTTATTGCTGTTTATGATATCCTTGACATTGCTTGATTAGATTATTGGAGCAATGTGTCATACATTTTAATAATGTCACATACTGGTTGTTTATTTTATGTTTTGTTCTTTTTGAAAAGGTCTCTTACTTTTTTCCTTTTTTTTGGATTGTTTTGGTTGCTTCATGAAAATGACACTTTTTATCTCTATGTATCATCGAGTGTGCTTTAAATTTAACAATTCTTAATATTTTGCCTTGCAAATGACACTTTTTATCTCTATGTATCATCGTAAGGCACAATATTTATTTCTTTTTCATAAGAAATTACCATTTCTTGAGTAATATTAGTAATTTTGATGCCAACTTCATGTTAAATGCTTGAGAGTTAGATGGACTACTTTTGCATTCTACCCTAGGGACCTTGTCACTGACTCACTGCATCGTATTTTTATTCCCCGCTGAATTTTCTGCCCTTCAAAATGGGTCACTACAAGTCTTGACTGAAAGCTAGGTTTGTTGAATCAATTACCTTTATCAAAGCTGCTTTCCTAACCTAATGTTGAAGGGGCTCCTCGTGAAGTGGTTAGTGACTTGATGACTGGCCTGCTTGAATGAGGTGGATGTCGTCTAGCTACCGAATCTTAGATACTTATTTTAACTCATTAGATGCCCGGGAAACAATGAGAAGATGTGTACGAATGAGTAATGTCGATGTTCTTCGACTCAACAATTAATTCACGACTTTTTTTGTAGTCTAAAACTGCACCTCGTCACTTTTTATTAGAAAGTGATGGTAGTTTTTTGTTATTGCATCCTTATTTTCAATGGCTAGTATAAATTACAGCTCGTTATTCTGTTAGTTTTTTTTACAGAAAGGCTGCATACTGTTGGCTGTTTAACTTTTGTTATGTTCTGGTGGCTGGAAATCGGAGTGTGCATTAAAGCCTCTGTTTGTGCTTCATTTTTTTACTGGAAAGTTACTTTTCAAAATCAAAATTTAATTTTAACCACACATGTCGTAGCATCTACAGGTACTGCTCACTTATCCACCACAAATAAAGTAAAAGTAACTTTTTAGTTAAAAAAAAAGAAAGAAAGAAAGAAAAGAAACCCAAACAGAGGCAAAATTCACAATTTTCTTTATACTTTTCACTACAATTGCCCAATCTATGTGTTATTGTACCATTAAACTTCCCTACATTTGTTTATATCATTTGAGACTACTGTTATAGTGGTAATATAAACTATATTGATACATTTTTTAGCTATGATATTTGCAGATGGAGTATGTTAATGTCTTCCTCTACTATGGTGGCAAATGGGATGAACTCGACAACTACAATGATTATTCAGTTTCTGGAATTCTGGTTCCAATGGAATGCACGTACAACAAACTTGTTGAGATGATAGTGAAAGAGTTAAATTGGGATCCAACAAAAGATACAGTTTCACTAAAATATCAAGTTAACAAAAACATGCCTCTTATTAAGATTTCCAATGACGACTCTATCTCATTTTATTTAGAACTCAAGAAAAAGGATCAAGATGTCACAAAGTATCCATTATGCGTTGACGTTGGACCAATATCACAAGGTAACATATTTTTTTGAGAGTTATGTTGACTGCCTTTGGATTCTTCTCTTGCTGTCACTGCATCATTTTTTTTTTTTCATTCTCAGCTGATTTTTTCCGACCTTTAATAAATGTTGATATTTTTCGACCAAACAATTAATTCAGAATTGTTTTTGTGGTTTCATAAAAATTTCACCTCATTACTTTATATTAGAAAATAACCTACTTTACATCGTTGCACGCTTGTTTTCATTTTTCAATGGCTAGTATTAATTGCAGCTCGTTATTTTGTTAGATTTTTTAGATAAAACTTGGCAATTTTTGTATCTTTTCATTAGAAAGTACCTTGAAATTTTTGTGTCTTTTCATTAGAAAAAAATACTGTTATTTTGGTTATATTAAATATTAAGAATATTGATTCCTTTTGTTATCTCTGATTGCAGATATGGAGCACATTAGTGTTTTGGTCTACTATGGTGGCAAATGGGATCAATTCAACAACTACAATGATTATTCAGCTACTGGAATTTTGGTTCCAAGGGAATGCACATACATCAAACTTGTTGAGATGATAGTGAAAGAGATAAATTGGGGCACAACAAGAGATGCAGTAAAAATACAGTATCAAGTTAACAAAAGCATGCCTCTCATGAAGATTTCTAACAACAACTCCGTCTCATTTTATTTAGAACTCAAGAAAAAAGACCGAGATGTCAGAAAGTTTCCATTATGCATTGACACCGCATCAGTATCACACGGTAATGGAACTGAAACATTTCCAGACATATCACTTTCGCAAGATGCCTCTGTTGAACGAGGTAATAAGATGCAGCTGCAGTGTCGTGGGAGACATTGTTCGGAGACTTCTTCACCTCAAAGGCTACCAACAATTGAGGATGTTGATTCTGAAGGTTCACACAGTAACAGAACTGAAACATTTCAAGACATGTCACCTTCACAAGATGCTTCTGTTGAAGGAGGTAATATAATGCAGCCACAGCCTCGTGGAAGACTTTGTTTGGAGATTTCATCACCTACAAGGCTACTAACGATTGAGGAGATGGCTGCCGAGATTTGTCGTAGCATACCGGAACCTGAAGAAATGAATGACGAGACAGAAACTAATGTGATTTTACATCCCACTGTCGACGGGATTGCAAAAAATAAAATTTACCAGAGTAAGGAATTGTTAAAGACGAGTATTTCCTTATATGCAATACAGAACAGATTTCAATTCAAGGTGTGTAGGTCCGACAGGAAGGAGTATGTGCTGAAATGTCTTGATGATAACTGCGGCTGGTCTTTTAGAGCTTCAAAAATCAGAGAAACGGACATGTTCAAAATAAGATTCATGAAAAATAGTCACACATGCAAGTTGGATGTCATGTTGAGACATCACCGCCAAGCAACAAGTTCGTTTGTGGCTAGTTGCATTAAGTACAACTATCTCTCTCCAAGGACCATATACACTCCTGGTGACATTATGAAAGACATGATGAATACATACGGAGTGTGGATGAGTTACGAGAAAGCTTGGAGAGCTCGAGAGCAGGCATTGCCTAAGGATAGGGTGGTGTTAGATCCAACGCCAAAAAGAAGACCCGGAAGGCCTAAGGGGAAAGGAATACCATCAACAGAAGAGAAAGAGCAAATTACAAGGTGTGGAAGATGCGGGGAGTTCGGCCACAATCGAAGAAGCTGCAAAACCTCCCCGCCAATAAAATCAAAGTCAGACAGGAAAAGAAAGTCACAAGATTCTCTGACGTGCGAGGTAACATATCCAATATATTATATATATTTAGATTAAATGCACAGGTTATTTGGGACGTGTAGTAATTTCTATTCAAATTACTGTGAACAATGGTAATTTACTTTGTGTTGTGTTGACAGGACGATCAAAAGAAAAACTGCAGTGAACGAAATTGCACTGGAGTTGATGAGACGGAACAGATATTATAGTGTATTTGCATTTGTGTGCTTAGTGGATCAAAGCATGTGATTAAATTTATTAATTGATGATTTATTGAATTTTAAGTTTCACTGGTGTCAGATAGCATTATTTTATCAATAACCGTATTGTTCTATTTCCATAGCAACTTTTGCTTAAATTATTATTATTATTTAATTTTTACAATAATATAGCCTACCAAGAATAAAAAATGCCCGTCTTTAATTTTATCATTAAATCCTAATTCTTCCTTGTGTTTTGGTTAGGGTTCATTAGTTAAATCTTCTATTGAAGTTTTAAGTACGTAGTCTACATTTTCTACTTCTTCTTTAACGATGAATCTATCAAGATAACCTTTTTTGAAAATGTATTAACTTGCCATTGAAAAAAAAATAAAAATAATTTTTGTTTCTCAATAATAAGTCAATTTTTTTTTTATAAAAAAAATGTTGATTAAATATTTATTATTGGACAATGCTTCTGGTACATCACGAGGTACATCGGGGGTTACACCCCTCTCACATGGGGGGTGGGACCCATTGAAATAAAAAAATATTATTTCAATGGGTCCCACCCCCATGTGAGGGGGTGTAGTCCCTAATGTACACCATTTTGATGTACAAGTGGAAATGCCCTTTATTATTTTTTGTGCCTTCTTTTCTCTAAATATTGTACCCTAACTTTATAAAAATAAATAATCTTAAATTAACAAAGAAAAATTTAAAAAAAAAAAAACGCAACTAATGTATTTGTAGTGATCCTAAAATTATGAAGTTTTTCTGGTTGTACCACTTGCACAACCCCTCGAGGCTATCCCTGATCTTCAAATAAATTGATAAAGACAAAAAGGAAAAAAAAAATATTGACGTTGTGATATCATGCCTTAAAATCAGTGGTAAGAATTTCGTCCAGTTAAATGAATAAGATTAGTGACCAACTTTATTTCTCTATTTTTCATTTTGAATAGAATGGAATCTCTCTTTTTACCTATTTTGATCAATAATCTTCAATTGAAGGTACTAATATATGTGCTTAAACTGCACAAGGGGTGTAAGCAATTTCGTTTTCAAACTAGATTATTTAAAACGGTATAGAAAATCAAAACATAAATCAAATTGTTTAAAAAGATTTTTAAGATTTTCTCAAACTTAAACATAGTGAACTAATGGTTTGGTCAGATTTTAAACCACAATTTGGTCTCTAATCACTAGTTCATTATTTATAAAATATTTTGATATTTCATTGGCAAAAAAAAAAAAAACTAAATAATCAAACTATAAATTTAAATATCAACAAAATCAAAGAAATGTCGCGATATTCTTAAGTTAAGTCCATACAAAAAAGCCAATACAATGTTATGATCAGAAATGATACTTGTACAAGAGAAATGCATAGACAGTTTTACAACTGTCGAGATGACAGCTTCGCACCTAATTGATTGTTTTAACTATGTTTTTTTGTCCAAAATCCAATTAAATATTGCTATGTGGCATTCTGCAAACCCATATGTACATTTGTCTTGTATATGTAGCATTGCTTTTGTTATGATACAACTTCATTAAACAAAATAGGGGTAATTGCAATGGGGTTTCAAACTTTTCGAAAATGTGTAGGTTTTACTCAAACATTTGATTTGTAGTATAGTTGATCCCAAATCTTTCAAATTGGTGCAACAAAAGGACCTCTGGATTATTTACGTTCAAAAATTCGTTAATTGATCAAAAGTCAAAACTTTACCAATTTTTAAAAAATAAAATAATCTTTTAATTTTTTATCAATTAAAAAGGGAGAATTTACATTTGAAGTCTTAGACCATTCAGAAATGTGCAACAGAGATCCCAAATCTTTACTATATGTGTGCAAGGACTTCTAATGATTTCTATCCAAAAAATTGTTAATTGACAAAAATATTCATCTTTTTCAATCCACACAATCACCCAACCCTAATGTTTAATCCTTAACCCACCCAACCCCACCCATCGATAGGTGGGGAGGCCTCTGTAACCACTATTACTATTGGTTTTAAAACTAATTCATCTATTTTCATTTATTTCTTCCCAATTCTTTAAAAGTTCTTGTTAGGAAAAAATGAAATTGGAGGATGAGGAAAATGATGCCAATGAAGGTGGAGGAAATGAAACTACGATGATGGCTAAGCATATTGGTGCCAAAACTCCTGGATCAACCTCACGTTAATACCAATAGTAGGCAAATACAGAATCTCTCTGTGAAATTGGAATCACTCCAAAGAATAAAGCTTCAGATTTTTACTGAGTGGCAGAAAACTAACTTTATTCTTCTTCATCATCCTTCTTAAAGGATTACAAGAGGTGCTGTAATTTAGGAAATAAACTAGGAAGGAATTGCCAACATGGTAATAAAAATTAAACTTAGGAAAGAAATAATTTAGCAACAGATTTTTGAAATCAACAGGTAAGAATGGCTGATTCAAGGAATGATTTCTGGCTGGATATCTGCCTGGGTTTCATGCGCTTAATTTGCATCAATTGCCGGCCGCTCGAAAGAACTTGACTCCGGCAAGTTTTGATGAACATAGGCAGTACATAATTCTGGGTGAAGTCGCATAAGTTCTGAAGCTTACAACCAAACAGAGTTCGAATTGGGACGATTTTTCCAGTGCACTAAGAACTTATAATATCCTCCTCGACGAGTTGTGACAAATTGATGGTCAAGGATGGCAGCAACCTCATCTTGTGGGGATTTATTTTTTTGAAAGCGCAGGCCTGGTGTTCTCTCAGAAACCGATTTTGCAGCAATTTCATCGACATCACCCTTGAACTCCGTAAGGTCTTCAATGTTAAAAACGGGACTAATATTAAAATCAGAAGGTAAATCAATGACATAGGCGTTAGGACCCAATTTCTTGGTTACTCGAAAAGGGCCTGCTCTCCCTGCAGAAAAAAGTTCCGGCCTCAAACGAATTAAAACCATATCACCTTCATGAAATTGCCAATCCTTGCGTTTTGCATTTGCTGAAGCTGCATAAGAGTTTGTATGGAAGTTAAGGCGCAGTTTGCATTCATCATGAATGTCCCCCATATAGTTGGAAAAATCCAAGGCAACCTCGCTTGGTCTTGGCGGTAATGGTAATGAATTAACATCAAGGGGAGTGGAAGGCTGGACTCCGTAAACCACTTCGAATGGAGTACAACCTGTTGATCTGTTCACAGAATTATTGAAGGCAAATTCGGCATGCGGAAGTACCATATCATCCCCAGGCATAACTTGAGAGAATTGTTGCATCGTCAAAACTGGGCAAGCTTCCTTCTTTGTCTCAAATTCCGAAACCTGTAGAGGTTCCAAAACAAACTTTTTACCTTTAAAATCAAAGGAATAAGTGTTAGCATACCCATCATAAAGAACCTTCCGATCATAGAGCCATGGGCGTCCCAATAACATGTGGCAAACGGTCATGGGAATTATATCGCACCAAGCTTCATACACATATTTTTTCCCAATGAAAACTTAACAAGGCACCTCTTTTTTACCAGAACTGAATTGTCCAGTTAACCCAGCTAATCCGATAAGGCGTGGGATGATTCTCTGTCTTCAGTCCCAAACGCTCAATGGCACCTTCAGAGATCACATTCATTCCGCTACCATTGTCAATAATGATATCCAAAGCTCGGCCATTATGCTCCATGCGTGTATGAAAAATATTGGTGCGCAACCACTCGGGATTAGCCTGGAGTTCTTTCTTAGTTCCTGTTAGCACGCGATGGATCACGCAACTGGGTAATTCTGATGCCTCCAAATGTTCTTCTTCACTGCAGCCATCCTCATCAGTTTCGGCCCCATCCTTGCCTTCAACACTGTCCATTACCAACAAATCTTTTTCACAGATAAATGCCAGTTTCTTATCTCTAGTAGGGCACACTACAGCATAATGTCCGAAGCCTTTACACTTATAACATTGAGGTCCTTCACTGGAAGCTTTTGCCTTACCTTTTTGGTCTTCACTGGTAGTACCCTTGGACTGATCTTTCAGCAATGGAAAATTTTGAAATGAAGGCGTGGTAACACGTTCTTGTCTTGAGTCTATTGACGGCATTTTCCTCCCGAACGAAGGTCCCATTTGTTTCTCAATACGAAGTGCCATTTGATACGCTTCCTCCACATTGATTAATCGTGCAGTCCACATTTCCTTACGTAATTCACTACGTAATCCGGTACGGTATCTGGCTAACGTTTGTTGTTCAGTCTCCACAATTTTGCTACGAACAGTCAACTCGTGGAAGCGATCTGTAAATTGATCCACACTCAATGATCCTTGCCTGAGCTGTAACATTTCCTCAAACATCATTTGTTCATAATCAATGGGCAAATATTTTTCCTTTAGTCGCTCCTTCATTTCTTCCCAGTTAGAAACTGTTGGTCGTCGTGTTCGGCGTAATTGTTCTTCCACACTTCCCCACCATGCTCGTGCATGCCCCTTCAATTTCATTCGAACATAACGAACCTTTCTATCCTCCGATACATCAAACCAATCGAAGTAATCCTCAATAGCTGTTAACCAGTCCTCAAAAGCGTTGGGTTCCAGTTTTCCAAAAAAATCTGGTACGTCAACTCTCATTCTCTTGGTCAATTCATCAAGAGGTTGATAAGCTGTGCGATGGCCAGCATTACCTCTGTGAAAATTCTGTCTATGTCGTCGATTTTGAAGCTCATGATCTTCAGGCTCCAGATTTTCTTCTTCATCATCATTATTATCAGCATCCCCATCATTTTCGTCCACTCTCACCCCACCATGAACTGCTCTGTGTCCCCTCCGATTTAAAGGTCCATGCTCCTCTCGACCGTACTGCTCATCCATGGCATCTAATCGCTGGGTGAGTTGCTCCAATACAGAGGCGATCTGATCTATTTGATGCTGCA
>CAIGRS010274671.1:0-19907 GCA_903798395.1 Fraxinus floribunda
TCGTTGGGTTGCTTAGTAGTTAGTGCTTACCAGTTACCAGCAGACCGACAGCAGCCAAGACTACGCAGTCGCGGATGGTCCCAACTCCGACAGACACGTGGTTAGACAAAATAAAGGGAAATGAAGGAAGGGAAAGCAAGAGAAGAAGAGTGGAGTGTGGAGGGAGATTGGAATTAAGTCCGGCGTTGGCGCAGCGTGAAGAACGGACTGAACTTGGAGGAGGGCTGGAGTGCTGGACGGGGCTCAGACGTAGAAGAAGAGAAGAGGGAATGAATTGAATTTGAGTGTTGTTAGGTTAAAAAAAAAAGTTGGGCTAATAGGAGGCCGTCCAGTGTTGGTTTGGGCCTAACCAAATAAAAAAAAAAAGTGGGGGGCCAAAAATGAGGCCCCCTCCAATTTTGGGCCCAAGGCCATGGCCTCATTTGCCTCTATGCAGGGCCGGCTCTACATGGGGTGCAAATTAATAAATAAATGAACATATTATAAACTTTCTTGAATGAGTTTGTGGTGTATGAAATGATTAGATCTGATCTCTCGCTTGTAGTGGACAAGATAAAAAAATTTCCAATACTGACATTACAAGAGAACTTCACTTACACACATTTAGAGAACCATACTTACGATTTATATCTGTTATATGGACATAACATATCTCCACATTGGTATGATATTGTCCACTTTGGACCTAAACCCTCATGGATTTGCTTTTTGGGCTTTACCCAAAATGTCTTATACCAATGGAGATATTGTCCATATTTATAAACCCATGATCCTCCCCATTTTTAGCCAATATGGGACTTTGGTCTCACACCCAACAATCCTCCCCTTGAAGTATTCGGAGAGCAGTACCTGACTCGAGAGCTTGCTCTATCCCAGGTCAACTCCCCTCACCATATTGGGGTTAGGACACGTCCGAAGCATCCGGAGCTCACCGCCTGTCCAATAGAGCTCATCCATGAATCCCATCGCGAGCAAACCGAGGCTCACCACCTTCGTTCGGCATTCCGAGGAATTCATCCACATTGATACCATTTGTTAGGACTATGGACACCACATAATGATATTGTCCACTTTGAGTCTAAGCCCTCATAGATTGGCTTTTTGGGCTTTACCTCGAAAGGCCTCATACCAATGGACTATAAACAAACGATCATCCCCACTTTTGGCCAATGTGGGACTTTGATCGCGCACTCAACAGCCATGTCAATAGGAAGTTTTTATCAATTCTAATGAAATGATTTATCATAAGAATTAAACAATCTTCCATTAGACATTTAGATAAATGATGGCAAAACGCTCATGGCTCGTATATACATTGGATTACACAAGATCACATAGGGAGGATGAAAAATTCAACTAAAATCTTGTCTATTTTAGTGTCTAATCATGTTCGATTCTATGTATCTAACTACCCTTAATGAATAAAATATTATTTCATTGGCATTATCATTTTGACAAAAAAATGTTTCTTTGTACATCGTTGAATCCTTGCTTACACCAAATGTCTACAACTATCGAATTACACGTGATTCCAAATGTCACGAGCTCCACCACGAACGACAACGCATAATTGTGCAGGATTCCCCAGGAAGATACAAAGAAAATATGCACACGTTTTCATCATTGCTGAATATTTGGGCTTCTGTTCTCATGATTGATCCTTTCTTGTTTTGATGTAAGAAAATCGCCGGGGATTTCGATTTTCTTTTTCGATGATACATTCTTGAAAGTACCATTCTTCTTGGTCAAAAATGTTGAAGGGGAAGGAGGAGGTGGCATTGAGACAGTGCCTTGCTTCTTGCTTGAATATGTTTTTCCCACTGGCTCTGGCTGGGATAGTGAACTCTGCAATAATAATAGTAAAATCAAGTCATTGACTCTAGACATCTCCAAAGTTTGAGGTGGTAATGTATGAGAAAAGAAGAAACCTTTTTCATCTGATTTTTTGGTATTTCTCGTTCCTTGTAAAAATCAGGTAGCGGACGAGCTTTGAAGCAAAAGCTTTGACGCAATTTTCTAAATTCATTTCCTGCTTTCTCCTGCGTATACAAAATGCTCTTCAATCACAGTTAAACTTTAGTATGACGTATTAGATTAGAACACGGAGTACAAAAGAAAAAAGGCTGGCGTCAAGAGTATAACCCTTAGTTTTGTTTGTAGTTGCACCTTTGGTGCCTCCTTAGCATTGAATTTCTCCTCAAGTTTCTGAAATGTTGGGAGGAAGAAAATGAGCATACTGTTAAGTCATAAAATATGTTTGAGTACGAGTTCTAGAATAGGAAACGAGACCCTTGCCTGTTTTCTTTTGGCAGCTCTTTCTTCCGTTCTCAGAATAAATGGAGTCGATAAAGTTGGTGATTGTAATTTGTTCCGGTAGGCCGTAAATGACTTGGGGCATCTAATATACAAACATATTGGTATCAAGACTAGTGTAAGGGTTTAACCCCATAATACAATTTTGAGAGCAATAAAAAAGCAGAAAAGGAAAAAAAAAAACGCAGAGAAAACATACTGATTTACGTGCATTGTTTCCAGAGAGAAAAGATATAGAAATGCTTCCGTGATATCATAGCGATATAGAATTTGTATTAAGGTCTCCCACAAATTTGTTTTGTTTAT
Source organism: Fraxinus floribunda (assembly GCA_903798395.1). NCBI lineage: Eukaryota > Viridiplantae > Streptophyta > Magnoliopsida > Lamiales > Oleaceae > Fraxinus > Fraxinus floribunda. Next base: position 2,620 of record CAIGRS010274671.1, read on the forward strand.
TTGTTCTGATTTTCTTCAGCATGTGTCTCAATATCTTCTTATTTGGAACTCTGGTTCTAAAAATCAACTAATAATATCATTTGAACTTACACTGCCGATAAAACGTGCCATTTGGGGCCGCTTGTTCTGCTTCCTAAAGCTGAGGAATCGATTGGTGCTTTGTTCCTGTGACTGAGTTATAGACAATGTGAAATTAGTTTTCAAAATTTCACTTGTCATCAAATAGCTGTATTGTGTTAATTAACTTCTTGTACCTTCTATCTTCAGATCGAGGCGTTGCTGCATTATATTTTGACAAACCATATTTAGCCTCCTACAGATGATAACAAGAATCAATCTTAGCATGCTTAAAACAATTTTCTACTCAAACGGATGAAGAAAAAACATTCTGTGTAATCAAGCTACATAAATTGAGAGGTACCCCAATCGGAGTCTTCAGAGGAGTCGTACAATCTTTTTGCGTCTTGGATGGAATTGGAGGAACACCTGAACTTTTGGTTCTTTCGTTCGAAAGAATCGGGACTTTATCTGGTTCTTTAGCAGGAACTATATTAATCAATGCACGTAGAGATTTCTGAGAGGACTTGTTTTTATCCATGGAGTCCACATTAAACTTCCTTGTGACATTTTGTTCTTTCTTGAAATGAGGAGTAATTGGCTTGGCAGGCGTATATGGAACTTTAGACGTTTTACGGTGAATGGATGACTTGAATGAAGAAAGTGCTGATCTTTTCTTGCTTGTCACTGATGAATTATCCTCGCGCTGGTCGGAAATCTGATGCATTTACATGGTTAGTACACAATATTATACTAGATGGGATCAGATCGAACTGTTTATTAAACTGTCATCAGCAAAAAAATCGAAGGCATTATATATGCACTACCTTCAACAGAGGTTTCTCCATCTGTGGTGTTCCACTAGTCTCCGATCCAGAAGTTGGTTCTTGATTCTCAACATAAACCTTGTTCGATAAATTTTCCCTTGGCGGAGTCTCCCTCGAGGCCTCAATTACACCCTTTTCGACATCTTTCCCAGTTTCTACTTCATTTGATTCAGCAATTGCACCATGTTCGCTAGCATTGAGTCCTAAATCTTCCTTTCCAACCAGCTTCTTAACCTCGCCCCCTCGTTCATCGACTGCTTGCAAATCATTAGCATGATCCCCACTATCTTTAACATTATTGGAAGCATTTTCTTGATTAGCTGCTGCTGCTGCTTTTTGAGCAGCAATTCTCTTGTAATGAGCTTCAAAAAAGGCCTTCTTCTGCGCCACTGATCCCGGCTGCGCATACCTTTCGGCCTCTTCAACGTAACGCTTGTGGGATGAAAAGGAGGACCATTTTTCCCAAGACAAAGATTCCGACATAAACCTCCCAAATGAAATTGACTCCCCGAGAGCGTGCATCGGGTTCCCCTGTTATTCAAAGCCCATCTAATCGAACTTAAATTCTTTAAACATACGATTTCAAGATTTGTTATTTTTCCCCAAGAAGCCCACCAATTTTCAGTCCATTGTTACAAAATTCTTGTTATATTCAAATTACATTATTACTAGCAAAAATTTTCAGCATTGAAGAACAAGAAACCGAAGAAGTAAATACATCAAAATAAGTAATTATTTGCAAGTTGAATTTCTGGTCTGAAGATTTGAAAATATGAAGTGGGATATTTGTATTGTACCTGTTTGGCTTCATTGGGTATTGCAGAAGCATAAGAGAAGCCATGCATAAGACAAGCCGAGTCTCCCATTATGTTTGCAGGTTTGCTGAATGATAAGCTCACAACACAACAACAACTGAAAATTACGAATCCCACAAAAATCTGAACTTTGGCCTGTTGCTTTTTTTTCCTTCTGATGACACGAACATGACAGCTTTTATCTCAGCCTTAAATTTGAAATTCAAATGAAAAAGCAATAGGCAAAAGTTGTAAAGAGTAGGCCACACATTGAGGAACTTGTGTTTTTTTTTTTTTTTGCAGTTTGGGGTGGGTCCCACATGTCTTAAATTAATCAAGAATTCTAACGTTCGACTTTTTTGAATTTTTAATGTGAATTAGGATTTGGTTAACATATCAACTGTGTGTAACGTTGGGTTTCAAATTTTAAAAAGAAATTAAAAGCGGGTTTATGCTATGATTGTTTATAAAGCGCATATTGCTAAAAGGAATGCTGGTTGAAGTCGCTCTCGGAGGTTAAGGATGTTAAGGGCTGAACCACTTCTTTTTCCTACATCAGTTTTAACCATCATTGCCCTGTGTGCTGGCTGCCTATCTAGAGTGAACTTATCCCTTCAAAGAACAAGTCATAGGTCCGTCCCAAAATTAAACCACAAAACTCGTTTAATTTTATAGATGCTAATTTGTAATGCGGTAGTTCATTCGTCCCAATTTTTTTTTGTAAATAGTGAATACTTAAAACTTTTAATTTTGTATCAAATCCCACTAACAATTTCATGTCGTAGACATAAAAAACAACATATACAAATTCATCTATAGAGATTAGTTCATGTTTCATATAGCTTAAATAGTAAATTAAAATTCAAGTCAAAATTAACAATTAATTTTAACCACACATTTCATGAGACCACAACTTTTTAACCATATATTTCATTAACTTTTACCAACATCTACTAAATATCTAATTTGTAGCTACACCTAACATGGGCTAAAGTAAGAGAATGGAAGGTACCCTTTCTTTGAAACAACATGGCCTATGTAATAACCTCGCAATTATGAGTATGAGATTCACCCGCTGATTTTCGAGTATATGTACAACACAATTTTGGACCAAGTTTTTGGTAGACTGAACGAAAAAATTTGTCGGAAAAATTTTCTTATATGAATATGACCATAAATGATTGGATTTGCATTAAAGAAAAAACACAAAACAAATCACAGAAGCTACAAAAAGAAAATCTCATGAACATTTATTGCTTATCATGCCGTCTCACAATATGTTAAGTATAACACTGTTTTATGCTCCAGGAGTATTTGTTCTAACATCAGACATCACCAAAACTGGTAGTTAATCAGTAGATAATGCCAAATTGTGATCCGAATTATGCCGCAATATGAAACAATCCAGTAATCCAAGAACTCAACCTTCATTTACATAACCAAAATTCCACTTCTGCAGATAGAGCCGCATTTTGCACATTTCAGCTCGACTATGCAGCTGTTTGATCACTCCCTGGTATGACTTTCTTTTCTTCACAAAAGAACTGTATGTCAATATATATCAGGCTCCTATTCTCTATGATATTTCAGCATTCTGGAGATGTTGATCATGACCATTCATTTCCCACAAACCCGAGTCCGTGGTTCTTCTCTTTATCTTAAAACTTCTACCTCTTCTTTTCTGCCCTTTACGACTGGAACGCATCGCTGACGTCAATGCCACAAAACCAAAGACTGCAACTGCCCAAACCATGATGATCCAAAATTTCATGGAAGTGAATATTTCATTGGTAACTGAGGGTAGCAATAATTCCTGAGATTCATTCTCTGACTTGGAATAATGTCTCAAGGCTTCATCAAACTTTCCTAATTTCCGAGAAGTTGTAATTTCACTACTGGTCACTTGATTTGGAGGTTGTAACGAACGGGGATCAGGTGTCTCTCGATTTGGAGAGTGTGGCGAAGGTGGAACCGGGGTCTTGGGGTTTGGTCTGGATAAGGAAGTAAGATTCACGCATTTCTTACTCTCATGGTGTACATGTAGAGCTTCGTTCAATTTAATTGCGCACTCTATGCTAAGCAAGTCACGCTGTAACGTGCCCTCGTCAGACTGATCAAGGATCGATGGATCAGGAGGGTCAGGAAACTTTGCCCAGCATTTATTAACCAAATCCACGTGTCTCCATCTCGCTTTATCGAAGCTCCAGTCACTAACCCTAAATTCCAAGCCATAGTGAAATACTCTGTACTTGACTCCAGGTACTGGAACATATCCTGGGTATATCAGGAGCTCGTTGCTTATGACATGCTGCAAATTCAACTGCATTGATAATATTTATACAAGTTATAAGCTATCATAAAAAAAAAAAAAACCAAAATTCAACATCTTGCGTTATACCAGAAGCAGTGAATGCTAGCAGTACAAGTTTAATGCAGGCATAAATAGTTTCAGCAGTTCTGCTAGTCTTCCTTTTGCTAAATGGTTAAATATTCTTATTATAATAATCAGTAAAGAGCTAAAATACCTCGGCTGCTCCAAAAGAGTAACATACATCTCGCTAATCCAACCAGATTCATAAACGTCCCCAGTTATGTTTCTGGACCAATGAGCTCCATCAGCCTGGAGCTTTTCAGTTTTATGGAGCCAAAGTGAAGCCAACCTCCTGAGGTCGCTTATATGCATTATGATCACGCCTCCAACCTTGTTGCAAGCATCAGGATTATGGGTATGGATTTTTGCAAGCTCATTGTCACAGCCAATCAGGTATCTGACATAGTACATAAAAGAATCCGTGTGACCAACTCATGGTATTCCCAGGACGTGGATGCTTAAATCGGCACACTTTTATACGGAATTGACAAGGATAAAACAAATACTTCATTCTTACTCATAAGGAGTTGCAACGGGCCTGCCAGGAGCTGCATTGAACTCCCATGGTGTAATAGGTCCTCTCATAATCATGTCAGATTCAAGGATAACTATGTACTCGGCATCAATCTTTGCATGATCCAGCCAATGCACGACTCCAGCTGGTTTATGTATTGCAGGATACCTGATGTGCCACAATGAAAACCGTGTTACTATATGCTAAAGTGCTCCTAGGTTATTAATAGCATATTCGGAAAGGAGGATTAGATTGCACTAGATAATTTGAGGAAGAAAGAAAATTAAAATCTTGTTGATTATATTGCGAAGTCCTGCCTACCAAACACACACTAAATGCATTATTATTTTGTCTGTGTTTTTTAGGTTCTCTCTCACTTTTATGTGGGGTTTAGAGGTTGGAGCCAGTTAGGGATATAGAAAGAACGGGAATGGAGGGTGGTCATAGAAAGAGAAATGCAGCCTAAAAGAAGCATGCATTCATTTTAAAGGCGGTTGGTCGTGTTCAAGAAAATTCACAGACAACTATTACACGTACAAACTCGGGCACTTGCTAATGTCTTGATACTATTTTCTTCTCAAGTTTTATATAATCATAATTTTTGAAATCATTTTATATTCAAATTAACATAGGCAAAGCTTCATATCGTTGAATGAGAATTCAGCAACTGCAAAAGACATTACCAATCGCCAGTTACTGGATGCCGGCTCATTGATGGAACATAATGGGTGGGAGCTATATCGAGTCCTTTATATTGCTTCAAGTCATCTTCTGTACAACTAAGAAGCCTTGTGATATTTCCAGGCTGGCCACTCAGGTGGAAACTGTGGACAAGCCCCACAGTTTGCCAATCATAGTAAGTGGAGCACTCTGTTGAAAAAATGGTATGAATTTTTGGGTATGACTTTGCAGGCTCGCCATCAGCTTCTGACTGTCCATTAACTTCCATGATTCGACGATTTCTATGAGACAATAATTTGGGTCTAGTTAGTTCTGCAAATGTTTTGCTCCTCAAGAAACTCAAGTATTTTGACCACTTTGGCTTAGGGCAACCATGTGCTGCATGTTGTAACAATAGGCCTTCATTCAGAGTATTTATACATTCGATGATAAGAAATAGCGCCCTCCTTTTGTTTAAATCGGCTTCCATTTTTTTTACCTGCAAAATAATGTACTAAAAGATATAGCTAGCAATTTGCACGAGAGATCAGCGTGCAAGGTTGTTTTCAAGACTTCAGGTTGCTTAACCTATTAACGACACCGAGCATGTTTGGGGTGGCTCGTGCTCTAAAATAAGCTCCAAGTTTGCGTCTTAGTTTGGCTTATTTTGAATGTAGTTGGGTCTGCATTTAAAAATAAGCCACACATTTGGTGCTTATTTTTAAGAATAAGCCACTCCAAACATGCTCATACTTGAAGACAACGAAGTATAGAGATTGAAGCCATCATAAAATTACAATTCATTTCAACATGCACTTTATTTACCTCTCTAAGGTACGGTGGTTCGGGAAAGAGATGCCCACAGTTATAGACAATATTGTCTTTCATAATGATGTAATTTATTGAATGGCCACTTTCCAACACTAAACTTCATATCACAGTGCAAAATGATGGGATCGATGCCCTCCCAGGTTGTATACCCTGGGTAAATCAGCAAGTCATCATTTTTCTTGTGGCGGAGTCCCACCTGATAAAGCAAACCAGCAATTCATATACATATATATATATTAACTTGTTTATGTATCTGTATAGGAGAAGGAACGTCACAATATTGGCATGTTTGATAAAGATGATTGGATAGTGAAAAGGAAAAAAAATGAAGCTAAAATCTTGTATTATACTATCCAATCTTGTTCAGTAATACATACCTGACACGCATTATTTGTATGCCTACAGTAGGATGAAAAGATTGGGCAGTATAGGATAAGAAGAATAAATGGTATAATTTACCGGATTTTGCTACTTGTGTATAATGGATTACTTAATATAATGTGGAGAAAAAAGATTGGATTAAAAAGTTGATTATGTTTTAAACTGGCAAATGATAGAGTGCCACGTGGCATTATGTAATCCATTATGTAAATCTTAATGTACATGTAGTGAGATCTTAATTGACCTTGGACGCTCCAAATATATATTCATACATTTCACTCATCCATCCTGTTCCATATATTTCACCAGTAAAATTTGTAGCCCATTGGGCTCTATCTTCTCGCATTTCTTCAGTTTTTGCGAGCCATAAGGTTGTCAAAGCTCGAAGATCATCTATATGCATGGCTAATAGCCCACCGACCTTGTCACAGAGTTCAGGGTTCTTAGTGTGAAATTTAGCAAGAACGTTGTCACATCCAACCAAGTATCTGACCAATAAATATACGGTTTATTAATATATTCTCCAAGGAAACAATGCTGAAAAATATAAGAAAGCTATTAAGTTTTTTTTTTTTTTTTTAGTACTGATGAAAATCTTGTTAGTAGGAAATAAATGTCACAAAAGAAGTACATTGAGTTATTCTAGTCGCTTTATCTCTTTGGCTTAAAATTAGAACAGCTTACTATTCATCGTATCCTCATTGAGCTAGATAAAGATCGACTTTTTCACTAGACAAAATAACATTTACATATCGCTCTTAACCAATCTAAACAAACCAAAAGCACTACATCAGTGCCTAACTCCTAATGGCAGCTGGGTTCATCAATTTAATCTGACGTGTAAATTAAGTGCATGGGGATTTTGACTTCGTACCTCCTCATGATTTAGCATTTCTGTCAATTAACATGCACATAACACTTTCAAAATCTCTTGATAGCACATATACAGAGTTCCCTTTTCTTTATCAAAAATTGATGTATGTGGAATGACGTGTATACATAAGCAATCCAACATAATCATTAAGTACAAATTCATTCAATGATTGCACGGCCAATTACAGTAACAGTTTCAAGATTACGTCAAATCTTCGAGCAATAATCTTTTGGTGTGCTGTCAACTGATGAGATTTAAGAACAAAACGAAATTATGTTAACAAACACATATGTCATAATTCTTGAAAACCTGCCAATCCTATAGAATTCTAACCTTAGTCCCCACTAAAATGAATCCATACACAGACCATCAGTCTTACCCATAATATCCAGCAACAGGTTTGCCTTTCTCAGCACCAAGTTCCCACGGTACTATTGGGCTTCGAATGAAGTTTGAAGCAATTTTATGATGGTCTCCATAAAATGTTAAAAAGCCAAAATGCAAATACAGTACCAATCACCAGTCTTGGGGTGCCTACTCATGGAGGGGAACTCAAGTGTGGGGGCCAAATGCATGCCCCTGTAACTCTTTCTCTCCTCCTCTGTGCAGCTTAGGAGCCGGGTAATGGGGCCGGGCTGGTGGACCTTGCGATAAATGTGCATGAGGCCCACAGTCTGCCAATCGTAGTAGTACTGGCACTCCACCGAGAACAGAGTGTGAATCCTCCGGGTGCCCGAATTTTGGGCTTGGGCCCGCCAACCATTCATCATCATCCCTACAACAAATAACATTAGAATTCTCTCCATTTTCATTACTACATATAAGAATCGTAAATGGTTTTTGTTTATAAAGATCTGAATTTCATGTTCTGTTCAGAATCAAAGGCTTTGGCTTTTTCTTTAATTATGCATATCTTCAATTTATATTCCTGTAAACCGGGATAGTGTGTATTATGGATTGGACATTTGAGAGAGAAGAGAGAGCGAGAGTATTTGTATTGTATTTATCGGAGGTTTGCTGACAGTCTAACTTTAGAAGGCAGAATCTCGGGACAATTTTTTGTTCAGTTCTGTTCTTTTTGGTAAGATTTCCTTAAACGCCTTTCGTGACATTATTTTCAGTCTTACATCAACCATCTTACCATTTTGTCAAGAACTGATTTCAATACTTGATTGCAAATGTATATTCAAAAACATTGAGCCAAAGCTTTAAACTTTAGAATCAGTCCAAAGCTAGAAAAATCGTGGTCAAACTTAAAAAGCCAGTTGCTAAGGTATCCTCAAATTGCTAATAAAAAATACATTTCACGATCACTGTGAAATATAATTAAGTGGTTACAAGAATGTTTTGACATGTTTTTGGGTATCATCAGACACCAGTTTAGTTGATTTCTTTGTCTCATTTTCTTCTCCATGTAGAATCTCCACCCTGTAGCAAGAGAGAGAGAGAGAGAGAAGAGGGAGGAACATCCAATTTGATGGGTTTTGTAATACATCTTTATGTACTACGTTATACATTTTTGACCAAATGAGTCAGCATTGATATCATCAAACTAACTTAGAGGCTAATAGTTGCACAAAGCATACGTGAATGCATTACGACAAAGTTGATAACATACAAACACAAGTACGCTTCAAAAGATATATTTATTTTTGTGTAGTCGCACTAATTGTATATAACCAGAGATCATGGTTCCAGCCCCTTTATCAGTGAGAATCTGGAGAAGTAGTGAATGCTTATTGCTCAAGACGCCATCAATAATACTAGCTATCCGAATCCCTTGATATCAATATCCTTCACCAAGCTCTCGGGATCATCACGGTCCTCCAGTATTCCAGAATCAACTTCTCCGCACACAAAGCCGCTGGAAGCTTGCCAGCTGTCATGTCTGCATTAATATCATATGGCTACCCTGTCATGAGCAAATGAATACAAAATCAAATAAAAATGCAATGGCTACATTAATTGAGAAGTGTCCGGGAGAAACAATGGATCGCAACACCATTACAATTCAATGGCGACTGACCATGGACTGCCCAACTGTTAATAAACGATAACAAAAATTGGTTGGTCTGAATATCATCTTACAATGATCATCAGCTAAAGCCAAAGGAACCAGGTTTTATGCTACCTAATGTCAGGAGGATATTTTTATCTCTAATAAATTGATGAATACAGATTCAACCATCAATGAACAGAAAAGAAGAAAAAGAAAAATTATCAGCCTTTACACTGACAACTCAAACAAGGCTGAGAAACTGAAATATTCACCATCTCTATAGCTTCCCGATGGTGTGTAAATAATAAATATATTGCGACGGTTGCAACACTGTGAAGGCAGAATAACATTATTCAGACATTCTGAATTCATTCTCTTATAGGTCGAAGAGAGTGTGTAAATCATATTCCAAGGCAAGCGTGAATGTCGGAAGTGAAATTTTAACATAAATACACACGTGGAACCAAGAAAGAAGACAAGAGAGAGATGAAATCCAAAGAGGAAAACAGAAAACACTGCGGTCAGCAGCACTGCAACTGAAATTGAATACACCTGCAATAGTTATGCAAACTATGTAAGCATTTATAATTTATTGTCTACTTTGGTTACATTACTTTGCTCGTTCTCAAATCACTTACGCTAGCTCAACGCTATATCCAGCAAACCAACATGGGTGTTAACGAGATTATTTGTGCTTCATTAACACCTAAGACTCTTCATCAGCAATGGGCCTTTTTTCCATTCATGGTTAAACAACTGCGAAAAGCAACACCTAATATGCTTGTTTGAAAGTGTTAATCTGGACTTTTTTTGGGGTCCAAGTTCTACTGTTTGCTGGCCCTATTTATTGGAAATTAGGCTTTGTTCTTGTTACATCCTATTGCTTACTGGAGATGAGTCAACTTATGGGCAGTTTGGTAAATGAAAGAAATTACTGGGCAGGACCAATCAGATGTCGAGGATTTCACTCCTTATTTCTTCCATTCAAGGTACTTTCTTATTATATCACTGTCCCCCAAAGAATTGGCCCATGATCCACCCCTTAGAAGTAACAAATCATGACCCAAGCATAATCTAATAAATTGATGAATACTTGGAATAAATGCATAAATGCCATCAGATTGAATATAAATATTAAATAGTCTTTACCTTCACAATGTTGTCAGCATATTTCATGACCATTGATACAGCAATACCACTGTGTTGACATCAAGTATATAGTTAACAGAAGACTCTTGTAACAAATATGAAAAGCAAACATATTTCGTAAATGCATATTGTCAAGGAAAATATCAATAAATAGATTATAGAAGAAATGAAAGGTTAAATCAACATGATTTCATGTGTAATGAACATTATAATTCAAGTCAGGAGAGTTAGCATTATCACAATAACTCTAGATAGTTCCATAATTTCCGAAATAATATATGTATAAGTAAATAATGAACAACAATCAGTAAATTGTGCCAACAGTTGGGCCTATGTCCAGCTAACCATCCGCAGCACAATTTCCAGTCATATAACTATGAATGAAAGCCTTTTGTGTGTACAGGTAACCAAAGGTCACGGATTTGGCTCAATGCACCAAACAGCAGTAGGTTTATAACTAATCCCAAGTAGCTTTCGAAGACACAAGACTATATATAGACAAGTTATAACTCAAAAACAAGTGAGCAAGAATATGAACCATTAAAGAGAAGGGATTATCAGTAAAATGCACAAGTCTTTCCATGGAGTGGCCAAAATCACAAGGAAGCTAATTTTTTTAAGTGCATTTTCCTGAAGGAACAGATTTATCGAATTTTTGGGGGCTGTTTTGGGAGACAATGAATGGTGCCTTAGAAAGGGGAAGAAAAATAAAGAAGACGAGACAGATTCCCCTCTCAAGGGTTAACCAAATTCACAAAATCAATATCATTCGAAATGTCAACTCTACTATTAGATTGAAAGAAGACATATCTATAGGCTGCAGGATTTCCTATAGATTGAAAGAAGACATATCTATAGTACCTTCAAGTTTTAGATTCTTCCAAATTCTCTCTCCTCTTGTGTAATTCAGGAGGTTAGGTAATAAAGGAAAAAGGAAAAAAAATTTGTCCAGAATGCTTTTTCAACTAAAGATAAACATATATGTCCAAAAATGAAAGGCATCTGTAATTCTATCTACTACCTAATAATAGCAAAATGTGTAACTAGAGGAAGGAAAAGAATGACCTGTTATCCTCGGTAACCCCTTTGTTCTCCAGATTCTTGCCAATGCTGTGAGTGATAGCGCATATTTCAAAGCTTCTACCTAATAACAAAGAAGAAAGTCAATGGTTTAAGTTAATAAAATTCTTCTATGGAAGCAAGAGCCCGCCAATAAAATGAAGTAAGGAACAGTGATCATTATATCTCAAATTAAAAAATGACATCTACTCACCAAAAAAGTTGCGTCCATACATTGTACTCGTACTTTCCAGCCCTTTTCGACCAGACAATGAGAACTGCTTGTGAACTCATGAGATCGGTCAATGCAAGTGTTATGGCTGACCTATTTTGATCATCAAGAAAAAAGGCAGAAATGAGGCGAACATCCCTTCTCCCTCCAGTTTTTAGTTCTAGAAATATAATACAATTGAAAGGCATTCATTATTCATACTCGCACTTCCACTTGGACCGGACATTAGAGCTAACTCCCAACATGATATACTATTGGCTGGTCCCTTAAGAGCAATGTGAGATTGAAAAGGCGGACCTCTGGAGGAAAAGAGAGCAAGAGAAAATCAGCAAGCATAACATGAGCGTGTGATGCACCAATGAGAAAATGTTAAGAATGGTTGGTCACAAATATGGCACCTGCAAGGTGTTTCCCTCCTAAGCTCACAAAAGACTGTAAGACAGTACACATCATCCTTTCCCTGCCTAAACCATAACCCAACTAAAAGTAAACCAATGCCCACGTATAAACACAAAAAGAGCTCAATTTATTTCCTTTTTTTCCCTTAAAAACACACGAATCTGCAAATTTCCAATTTTTTTGAAGACTCGTGAAGCATGATAACGAGCTAAATAAAGCCATTTTAGCAGAAAATTAGAGAGGGAAAGGTTTAGAAAACCTCAATATTTAGGAATTTCCAGCAAGTACTGTGATTGAAACAAAATCACAATTAAATGCATCGTAGATCACTGTCAAAAATTAATCAAATCTAATATTCCAATTAATTTCATACATACAGTAGAAAGGAAATAAATGTAAAACGAGGAAAAGATGAAAATGTCTGAAAGTGCAAGAAGAACCTGACCAACTATCAGTCTCTGCAATTGAAGGAATCCAAACACTGTACAGTTTGATAATGACATTTCAGAAATCAGATTTTTTTTCGGCACAATATAGAAATGCCTTAATTTGGGAGATTTTTTAAAAAATCATTATAAACATGCACTAAAACATAAATACTACAATTTCAACCATTATAATCACAAGAAATACGGTGTACACTGCAGCAATTTACCAACGATAAATTTGAAACCTACACGCTCCAAATCAAGCAAAATCGAAATCACAAGAAAAAATCTTGCACAAATCAAACCCAAGATTGCTTCAATTACCTTTTAATCGAAGTTTTCTTCCCCAAATCAGCAGGTTTGTAAATGTTTGACTTTTGATTCAGTAAAAATAAAGGCAATTATTTAACTATGAGAATCATGAACACAAATTTCATTTTTTTTTTGTTACAGTACATGTTAATATTAAAATATATATTCATATTTGTGAATGTAAATACAAATATGAAAATGAGAAAATTGACATGCTCCATCACTTATTTTTAAGGAAGTTGCACTTTATCTCATTTCAATTCTTTTGGATCAATTAAAGAGATATATATACGTGTGTTTGCGAAAATTTAAATATGAACGTGAATTTAATTTTACTTCAAATTAAAAAGTGAGATAATGTAACACTTATTTTGTCTTTTGTATATAAATTTGTATTTTTTTGTAGATATATATAAAATTAAAGTCTTGATATGTTTTGAAGATAAATGAAAACAAGATTAAGAATATAAAAGCAACCGAACGATTGAAATTGTTGTTTCAATAAAATGCACGTACAACAACCTTTGTTGAAATGTATGTCACTTTTGTTCATGTCAATTTTTTAAAAAGCTAAGTTTTAACAATGTTAGAAAAGACTTAAGGTATCATTGTTGTCATTGAGATCCTTAAAAATCATTCTAGTTTGCGCCATCCAAATTTGGTAGACTGTGCAAGAGTATTTTTCTTGGCTTCAGATTGCCAGATTTCCCTCGAGCTTTTTTCTTCATCCACTTCAATGTACTAAGTATTGTCATCATTGACCTCCTCATTTCCAACTAAACTTTAATCTGTCCTCAGATGCTTGAAGTCTAAACATATTGAAAAAATAAGTGCTGACATGTTTCAAATTGTGCACTACAAAAGACACACATCCTGTCGATGTTTAGATGCACCAACTTATCATTTGTAAGAAGCTTAGACTGCGCAACCAACCACAGCATGAAGGAGTATTTTGGAGTGATGTAAGGTCTCAAAATCTCCCTCGTCCAAGTCTTTATCTCCCCCTTCGGCCTAAAAACTAATATGCACTATCCATACAAGAACGACCAAAAGCTATCAATTTGGACAGCTTATGAACTGCAGTTTGGTTAGTGAGTTCCGGCCCTCTAATCTAATTTTGAATGTCCAACAACTTCTTGTTTAAAGGAAGGTGATCTTTCCTTGCCATGCACTTCCAAATACTAGCCCTACTAAGGTGAATTTGATTAATCCATTTAATTCATAGCATGCCTTTCTTGCTACAGATATTCCAAAGGGGCTTTGAAAGAAGTGTTGAATTCCAGCATTTTATGTCTCTAAATCCAATCCACCCTCATGTTTTGGCAAGCAAACCTCACTCCAAGCAACCAACGGTTTATTAGTATTACAAATGAAGTTTCAGCATAAACTAGTGATCTTTGAATCAACGGCGGCTGGGATAGGAAATATGGAACGCCAAAAACATTCCACGCCATGAAGAATGGTTCTCATAAGTTCCGCTCTACCCGCATAAGATACAAGCTAATTTTCAACTTCTTCGTGGCAAGTGGGATCCCTAAGTACCGGAATGGCATGGACCCCTTGGACATATTAGTTAATTTGTAGATCTTCTCAAGCTCTTGCCCATGAACCCTAGCTGTATTCAAGCTAGACTTGTTAACATTCATCCTTAATCCCGACATGTTTTCAAACTTGGACAAACAATCCATCAAGATACCAACCGAAATTGGATCTCCTCTAGCAAAGAGCATCAAATCATCTGCAAATACAAAGTGTGTAATCTTTAAAAGGTCACATTTTATGGTGATAGTTGAACTCACTATTCTCCGTAGCTTCCTTCAACATTCTTGAGAAATACTCAAGGCAAATGACAAACACAAATGGCGAGAGAGGACCACATTGACGAAGACCTTTTTTCCCTTTAAAGATTCTATGGAGGCCACCATTAAGCGGAGTAGAATATGGAGTATAAATACATTCCATTACCCAACCGATGAACTTCATAGGGAAGCCAAGACCATGAAGCACACTCTTGAGAAAGTCCTAATTGACCGAGTCATACGCCTTCTTAAGATCAATTTTAAAAAAGGCATCTAGAAGCTACCCTCTTACAATTGTATTGCCTCAAAAGCTCTCGAACAAGATGGATATCCTCCATCATACCACTTCTTTCCACAAATGCACCTTGAGCTTAATCCACAATTAACCCAAGGATAGGCCCTAACCGAGATGCAAGGATTTTAGTGATTACTTTGTAGAACACATTACAACATGTCGATCGGTCTATAGTCACCAACGAATGTAGAGTGATTAGTCTTGAGAACCAAAGCGATGACCGTATGATTCGTTTGCTTGAGAAGAGAGCTAGAAGTGAAGAATTATCTGACTACTCCCATGAAATCTCTTCCAATAATACCCCAAGACTTCTTGAAAAAGCAAGATGAATACTCATTTGGACCTGATGATTTATCATCTCCGATTGAAAATAAAGCATCTTTGATCTCTTGTTCTGAAATATCCCGAACTGGTGACAAAGCATGCTCTTCCAATAACACAGAACCACCCTTCAAGATATCGAAGTCAATAGGCTGCCCTAGGCTATTTTTCCCAAGTAAGTCACTGTAGAAATGCATGAATTCATTGGCCACCTATTCCAATGAAGAAGTATACGAACCACACCCTTTTCCTTTTGGCATTTCTCTTTACCATCGAATGAAAGAACTTAGTGCATTTCACTATTCTTTAGGTACTCACATTTAGCTCATTGGTAGTAAAAACTCATCTCCACTTCACAAAGATTCACAGCTTATTTCTTCATGCATGTACTTTGATGTTCAACGTTAAAAGGATCACCATGCAATTCCAATTGTGCCGCTTTTAAAGCTAAGGTAGTCAATTCCAATGTGTGTAAAATGCTTCTCATTAAGCTTATTTAGCTCCCCCTTAAGATATTGCAACTTCTTGCAAAGTATAAATCCGACATTAAGGCAACAATATTCAAAATCCTTCACTTCATATGGAGTAATAACTGACCTATTGCATTTTTCATCAAATTTGAGCACATTATTAAAATCTCCCAAAATCAGCCAAGGCAAGGAGCAATTTGATCCAAACTCCATGATATTATTCCATAGTGGCCCACGCGACACAATAGTATGCAAAGCATAGACAAACCTTACAAGAAATTTAAGAGAAGCTACCGTGCAAACAATTGGAATTTAAGAGAACCTTACAAGAAATTTAAGAGAAGCTACCGTGCAAATTGCAGCACAATGGATGACTTGTGGTGTAGTCTCCAATACTTCCAAATCTACTTTCATGGAATTCCACAAGATCAAAATCCGGCCAGCCCGATGAGTGGAAAAATTGTTGGTTTGCATTAAACCTCCAAATTAGCTCCTCATAATTCAATTAAACTTCGATTCCTCCAACTTTGTTTCCAAGACGTCCATTACATCAACATCTTGTTTCTTCATGAAGTTTCAAACCCCATTTTATTTTAGGGGAATGTTCAAGCCCCTAATATTCCAGGCTTCNCATAATTCAATTAAACTTCGATTCCTCCAACTTTGTTTCCAAGACGTCCATTACATCAACATCTTGTTTCTTCATGAAGTTTCGAACCCCATTTTATTTTAGGGGAATGTTCAAGCCCCTAATATTCCAGGCTTCGATCTTCATGATAATGAAGCAAGGGTGATATCCTTCTTCATGTCCTTTCCAACCACATCCTTCTATGTTCCCCGGGCTCCCCTTTGAGCTTGTCATTACTAGTTGTCATAGAAGAGATTCCATGTGAGCTAGAAGCAACCTCTTTCGTGTTTGTGAGCCAACTTGTTGTCCACATTGATGATTTCGAGGTCACAGATTCAAAAAATTATAGGCCATAGTTAATTTCATTAGTCACATATTATTTTTCAGTAGGTCACAGTTAAATACTTGGTCACGGATAACCAAAAACTTGGTCACAGACCATGGCACTACCACTTTTGACCACCCTCATCCACCGCCACCATCACGACCAACCAAGGCCGCCACCGCATCCAACCACCAACACCACCAATGAAGGTACCCGAACCCTCAAACCACAGCAGCATCGACCCAAACCCTCGAACTGCAGTAGCGTCGCGACGCTGCTGCGCGAACAACAACGTAGCAAACAGCAGCGTCTCCGCGACGCTGCTAGCGAACGGCAGTGTCGTAGAGACACTGTTGTCCGACGAAGAGAGGAGAGAGAGATAGGGGTGGGTGAAGGAGGGAAGGGGAGGAGGGAGGGAGGGGGAGAGAGAGAAATTAGGGTTAAGGTTTTATATTACCTGATTTTTGAATAATGAAACTTGGTCTCTGCTTTTTGAATTTCAATCTTTAAACACCTGAATTATTATAATTTTCCTAATAATAATCAGGCAACATAATTACAAT